>DWDX01001521.1:0-18325 GCA_018245675.1 Agara michaeli | reverse complement strand
TGTCGAAACGAAGCTACTCACGAAAAATCAGCTTGTTAGTAATAAATGATGAAAACTGTACCAGGGATCCTGTACCAGCATTTATGATATTTAGAATTGTTATATTGCGATATTAAAATGTAGCTTTAAACTGTAAGCGACATCTAGGTATCCTACTGTTAAAACAAATCTCCGTTTTCCATAATGGAATGTCTGAACTCCGAAAACTAGTTTTTAAGATTCATCACACTAGAGGGCGCTTTATTTAAAAATATTTACTTTACTAAAATCAACAGCAGATGGCGCTGTTTCATAAGTTTACTTGCTCTTTACTAGATGGCTGTTTATTAAGAAATATTTGTTTTTAATCAAGAGGTAAATTATGTATTATTAATAACGACGCTAATTAAAATTTCTTATTAAACAATGTTTTTTTTAAGCAGTGCAACTAAATGGTTAGTAATATTTTCATGACCAACATTAGCCTAGATCTTTTTTATATCTCTAAGAAGCAGGACGAAGGAATGATAAGTTGTAAGAGATTATGCCCCAAAGTATTAAACCGTGGCTGCAATCTATTAATCTTTAGTTATTAATTATATAATTTTTTATCGAAAGAAATGCATTGCAATTCTAATCCTCATTCTACCCCTGTTGTTATTGTAATCCATGTAGTTAAAAATTTTAGAAAGAAACAACTAAACATTTTTCCTCATATAGTCTGTATATTACGCATAATAATGTATCAAGCGAATAAAAAACTAGCAAAGGAAAATTTACTATCCAGCCATCCATCACGATGCACTTTCGCGTGTCGCCATTTTTGTGAGGGAACTACGCACAGATTGTATTATCTGCTAGAAATGGCATTTACACACTGTTTTGGCTTGCTTCTGCAAATTCCGAATGTTTTTCTAATATCCAAATTGCCTAATCAATAGCGGTTCATTAAGTAAAGAATCTTAGCATGAACAAAAAAAACAATTTGACTTTCAATTTGAAAACAATTTGAATACTTATATAAAACAGATGCTATTTCCTGTAATTAATCATAAATATGTCAAATCGGTAATTCTAAATGTGTTCTGTACCTGTCGTGTCTGCTAGGCAATTGTGCTTGATTCTACGCGCCATTTTTCTAACGGTGACATCGCATGACAAAATGGATGCCAACTTACTTGCGTCCGTGCGGCTCGTAAATCGTCCTTTATGTTGCAAGTTAGCGAACTAATAATGAACGTTTATCGTGGATAAGTTGTTTCCTGATTTAACAAAGTAGAATGATATTATGGCGCGTAATTGTGGTCACAATTTTTTTGTTTGAAACCAGTAACAAATAGGCATGCAGCAGGCAAAAGTGAGCGAAGATATCTGAAAAAATTAACTTTAATCTGTCCCGTTATACATATTTACATTAGATACATGACAGTACAAAAAATCAAAAGATACCTTGAAACCAATACATGTTATTGACAAGAATTATGGTTTTGTGATATTTTATTTGTTAACTATAAGTACTTATGATATATTCAAAAGTGTTATGAAATGTGTGTATAATAATATCTTGGAACATTCTTCACACACGTCCATCTCATTCCAAACTAGGCAGAGCCTGTACTATGCTGACCTGACATTTGATAAATATTATACACACACTGTATAATACTTATGTAGAGTTTAAATTCGGTTTTAATTTCGCATACTTGTTTATAGTTATCAAAACAGATTTGTATCCGTGGGTATAATAAACAATTTCGGAACAGCTTACTATCCGTCGATTTAATAGATCGCAAATAGAAATGATGTAAATTTCACTTATTTGTCTTGCGTGACACGCGGAATGTCGGCTGTTTCGGATTTGCGTCGCTAATATTTGTATACGATTTGATTGCTGTACACAATTTCGCGGGAGCGTCCAGATTTAAGCAACTTTGAATCGTATCCCCTGTGACATAGCGGTTATGTGAGTCGCTTTAGCGAAGTGACACAGCTTCAACGGGCGGTGCGGGCGTTGATTGCTGCATCGCATTTGTTTGTGCGTTGTGTTTGCTCTAGTTATTGGTGATTAAGTTCTTAATATCCTATCGCGTATTCTAGTTTCCAAAATATTTGCTCTCCGATTGGTTTTCGTGTTTGTTTATTCACTAAGCCCCGTTAGTATTGTAAACAGAACGAATTAATAGATTGGTACTATTTAGTTTAAATAACATTGAAGCTTCGATGTAGAAGATAAACTGTTTTAATGCCCGAAGTAGGTGTTTCGTATATACTTTTAACCCGATATACAATAGGATATTTTTCCTTTATTTTGTTTGTTAATTTTTTTGTTTTGATCCATATAAAATGTCAATTTTTCATGGTATATGATATACAATACTTCGAGGTTATGTACCATCAACTCGTGGATTCTTGCGGTTATTTTACATGTTGTAACACGATATTGTCTACAAAGAAAATTATATGACTAAAAGTCAATAACTACAAAATGTATGTGTAAACTTCAATATCACTAACATGTAAAGTAGTACGTGGGTAGGTGACCGTTTGTGGACATTTTCTGAACTTTAAGCAATCGGTCTCGGTCGTTCTCGCGGTAACAGTATGAGGTCTTAAAGGCGGTTTATATATATCCGGCAGATTGCCTACTAACCCGTATACTCACTAGTCTGCAGTGGAATGACGTGGTAAAGGATACTTCAGGCCGCCCACAATTGCAAGCAGAATATTTTTAAAAAGTTTGACCGAAATTAATTCAGTTGCTAATCTAGTTCCCGATATGTTTGTATGCTTTACGATGTAAATGCTTAAATTCTCACAAAAGCCGTTCTAAACACATTTATGGCATTCCTAAGTACTTATCTTTATCGCTTTACAAGTACTTATCTTTACCTAGAAATACTGATTCATGAACTTATGCTGATATGGGATTATATTCAAATTAATTTTAATATAGTCTTAGTTTATTGCTTAAATTCTGACTCGATTCAGTGGTCAGTGAACTTCATCGATGAGTCGGGTGGTTTCGGTTCGATTTCTACCGAGAACTACGTAAAAAAAAACGTAACATCACGCCTGTAATTCCCTAAGGGGTAGGCAGAGGAGTGTAGTACACCTCCACACCACAAATACTACCGAGAACTAATATTTGTAAAATTATCATATGAGCATATACATTCAAAGTCAGCTATCCGGTTGCCACAGCACAAGCTCTGCGTAATCCGGGTCTCGTACGATATTTTCCCAAGACATTATTATTTAGTGTAATAAGCTTTGATATAAAAATCTGGAGAAGGTAAATTGCACCCCGCGCACGTCCATTATTAAACCGGGTATTAGCTTTCTAATGATGTCCCGGCGCTCGGGATTATTTTCCTCCGGAATTGCTTTTAAAAGCTCCGTGTTTTTCATGAAATATGTGCGTGCGATTTCTCTCTGGAACCAGCCCGTTTTTCGCCGCCGTATCTGTGTTAAGCGTCTGTCAAATTATACCTCGTACCTACTTACGGCCGAATGTTTTGGAAAAAGTTCTGTAACGAGTTTAATTGCATTTGTTTTGTTTATCTTTTCACATTGTAATTCGCCAGCGATAATCCGTATTTGTAAATATTCAGTATTCATACGTTATCGTGTTAATTATCCAAATAATATAGGAGATAATTGGAAACTAGTACATTTGGTATGCAATTGTTACGGTTGTTTTTTCTCCGGTGTACTAAATCATTAAATAAATAAGATAAAAAGCACACTAAATAAATAAATTATCCGGTTTTTATTTTGCGGATATTAGACAATTTGTGGATTCCGAAATATGCGAGTAGCTCAGTAACCTACTTTGAAAAGTGTGACGGATCAAATTTAAAATGTTTAAAGTATGACACTAGTTTTGTCTCATTGCATTGAAAGTTTGGTTTACTATATTGAGCTGAAGGACACTGGCTTCCTGGCACTGTCGTAGGGCCACGTTGTACAATGCCTTCCAATTGCGTGTTGGCCTATTTCAAGTGCCTTTAAGAAAATTATGAACCGGAAGCTTCAGGATTCTGTTTAAAATCATGATTATTGTAATTTTTCAATCCTTTTACTAATCAACTGCAACACGGGTCACCCTACATAGATAAAGTATTTAAAATTATGCGAGTGAGAAACTTAAAACTGTACATTTTCAAAGTCAGAGTGAAGGGTTTCTTTATCATGGACGATAGGGTTAGTACAGGTGGCATTATGTATTTTATTAGATCGATAATGTACGAACTACAATGATATATAACGTAATTACTTTAAACTCGCTAACTTAGGCGCAATTATTTATCTACATAATTGTAATTGATAACGTTAACAGGCATCCACTGCAGATAAGTTACAATAATCACTGTAATGCCTAATACTGAACGTTGTTTGATTGCCTTATGGTTTTATCTCTTCGCCTATAATATATTTATCTATTTATATAAATAACACTCAATTGTCTATACACAATATCTAAATAAATGCGTCTTCTTCTACTCCTATGATTGTTTGCATATTAAAAAGAAAAACATGAATTCACATATTTTTTGTCTGATGATTTGTTTGCCTGCGCTAATCTCCAGTGGAGCAGGACGCCAATATAACTTATAATTATCTATGTAATAACTACTGCTTTTACGGTTAACGGTGTTATTAAATTGTAATTAATTTTACGCTTGTAATTGAAAAATGCAATATTGCGAGTTAAGAAATTCAACAGCCTTCCTTTCTCACTCTCTCATTTTCTGAGACGTTTGCTTAGGTTCCTCTACCAGTAAACTGGCCTATACGGTAATCAGTTTAGTTAATCTGTGAAATAATCTGGATTAACTCAAGTTTTCAATGAACGTTTTTCAACATTATTATATATCCCTCTTCCAAAAGTATCAAACTCCTCGAATAGATCTCGACAAATAAGTTCGATAACAAACTCTTCCGAAGTGTACTCACTTGAAAGCCTCATTGCCGCAGTGATCACCGACCGACTCTACCGTAGCGGTTGCTTGCGATCTCGCCGCGTACTCATGAATCACGTCGCCGCCAACTTCACAAGTAACTTCAGCACCGGCTCACATTTTGAAACTTCACCGTTTGAAACTCACAATTTATCTTTTCCAACCATCCCTATTCGCGGCAATCATAGAAATGAAGCCACACAAACAGTTCGTGATAGACGGACGTTCGGCTGCCAATTTATTATCTCCCTTCCGATTCACAACCTTCAAACGATAAAAATTATAGTCAATTATCGAGGGGCCTATGTTTATGTTTTCTATCCACGGGATTGCAATTTAGGGGACGGGGCTTTGAAACGAAATGTCCACGACCCGCATTCAAAGAATTCAAAGCTTTTAGACGTTTGACATAATATTCGATATTAATACAAATGTAAAAAAGCCGAAAATGAATGCAAGAAATAACAATTGATCATAAAAAAAAGTTACTTTAAAATCTTAATTACTTGTCGATAAAAAATTCTACCAATTTGTTTCGAGATATCTGGGACTTAAAGTTTACCAAAATCCAGTCAATGGGGGTTTGGTTTACGAAAGCGTACTTTTGAGTCTAGAAACTTAGATTCTTTCACTTTCTTTACGTTGGCATCGTTATGAAAGTCTGCACATTTTTCAAACGAGTATTTGTTTACGGTCCTTTAATACGTATGTGTTAATTTAGTTAAATCGAATCGTTCACCTGCGCAGACTGCAGGTGAGGCCAGGGCGGGCGACGGCGGAGCACTGCTGCCAGTGCACGACGGCCGCCCAATTAGGCGATCACGATCACGCAATCCTGCCACGGAACTGAATACGATATTTTCAACCTTAAACCGAGGCTTTTGCAGACTGAATTTTAATTATGAACAATCAATGGATTCAAGCATGAACCGTAAGGCAGTTCAAAATGTAATGTCTTTGGGAATCGGTACCGACGATATTATGAAATTACAGTAGCTTAGTCGAATGTTATGCCTTGTTATTGGATTTGAAATTGAGTAAGAGCTCTCACATCGGTAAAATAAAAATGAAGATGACATATATAAACTGTTTAAGCTTACGTACCTATAACAGTTCTACTCTTGTAGTTCTTGTAGTCGGGTACTGGCCGTCCACTTTTAAAGGCTTACTTTAAGGCAGTGGTCGATGACGCTGACCAAGGGCGCTGTGGCTGATGTTACACGTCTCACAGAATGTTAAAGAGAACCTTCAGCCAGCAGGCTTTGTCTCTATGTTTTCTTTCACCATTTTAGAGAATGTTATTTAGTGTTAAATATACGCATATTAGCCATGTAGAACAACACGTCGAAAACTTTCTCGAAAAATCTTATGTTATAGCGCTTCGAAACTCTTTAGTAAAGAAACGTATTCCACATTTTAACGATAACATTTTAACGTCAGATCTTTTTCCACATGATAATTAGTAAAAATATCACCACCCTATGTCAATCCTAATCCTAGACCTCCCTAAACATCACCAGAATTTAAAGTCCTCTGCCTTTTAGACTCACCGGTTGTTTGCGGCTTTCTCCAGGTCCTTCTTCTATATAATGTTGAACTACTGTTAGTCTTTCCCTTCCAATATTGTTATCTATTGCTAATAACAAATGGGCGTTGTTTGTCTCTGGTACACCGAGATAAATATGTTTAAACTGTTCAATGTTTTTAATTTTGCAAACTTACGATCTTCTATTATACGGCTGTTTGCTCGCAGCTCCACCGGCACCTGCAAACAGTGTTTTGCACCCACAAGTGTTGTATTGTCCGAAGCCGCATACAAATTCCGCCAATTAATTCAATGCGCGTGGTCCCAGTGCGAGAGAGTTAGAAGCCGGGGATAAAAGCAAAGATGATAAATCGATTGGATTTATCAATAAATAGAGTTCCTTTGCCAATTACACACCTATTCTTTATATTACAGATTATGAGGGATTTTGGATTACAAAGGATTTATGGAAAAACATCTTTCATATCCAGTAAATAGATTTAAAACGTTACTAGACGATAGGTAACGTTTTAGAATATTCCTGCGAGACAAACACTTTAAGGATCATTTTTTTTTGAATAAATTATTGTGTAAGCGTTAAATTAAAGGAAGTCTTAAGATTATTGATTGCATTTAATTAGTATTATTAACATATAACATTGTTTGTGTTATAACCATTGTTGGGCGCTGCCCACGATTATTTCGTATCTCAGGAACATCTGTTAGACATTCTACTGCAACCTTTTAGAGATAATTTTTTAATTTAGGCAAAGATTTTGTATCACGCCTTCACTACAACCACATCTAACTGTGAAGCTCCGAATCGAGTGGCTTTCGGTCTCGTCACACTCTGTCACGGGCAGAGATTAGCCCCCGCCGCTCGCCCCCGCCCCTGGCCCCCGACGCCCCGGCCTCGACGCTCTCGCCCCTACGGCCGCTTCGCTCCCGCCTCTCCGGAACATTAATCACGGGCGCCGTCAGGGAACCAAATTACTCTGTTTATATGTATACTCGACGTAATGAACTATTGTTGCAATCAATAACCGTTGGACCGCTGAGTGCTCGATTGTCACCGCGCCGGGCCCTCCCTCGCCGGGTCGTCAGAATGTGCACGCTTTGGAACTGCGTCCTTCTAACGTTTATATGTTTCGACGTTTCACTGTATCATTCTTTACAATTGACTTAAAATTTTATTGGAACATTTTGACATATTTGTATTTTGTTTTACGAGTTCTGCTCGTATCGTAGGGAAAGATGAAAATCTTTCCTTACGAATTAACAAAAATGTTGTATTCTTAATCAATTCATAATCGATCGATATTCTCGATTCTGACGTAATAATAAACAAAAAAAATACTTAATACAACAAATACAAAGGATACTTAATAAAAACAAGTCACCAAATAGGTTAATAACACACTCTGCCGCTAAGTGGATTCCTTTCTAAACTTAAATTAAGATCTGTTAATGTGTTGAAACTTGAAATGGGATGAAAATAAAATGTTATTAAACTGCTTAAAGTCATTTTATTGACCAGCACGTTTGACACAAACGTTATATCACTAACCGTAAACAATTCAGTCTTACAAGATCATAAGAGCTATTCTGTATTGTTAATAAGAAGATTATTGAACTATACGAACTAACAGTACAAAATTGAAAATATGTATATTGCTGGTGCATCCGTATATTGCTTAAATTATAAAGGTCGTGTGCGTAAAGGCCTTAGCCATTCTAAATATTTGAACATCGAAAGAGGAACGATCAAGAATTCATTAGAAATTTCAAAGGACTGCTCTAGCTCTGCAATACAAACATAAAATTAGCGGGTTATTTCCATCTCGCTGATACCCATCGGCGAGAAGAGCAACTAAACATTAGACAAATGTAAGACTTTTTTTAAATCTACACATACAACAATTGTTATCTTAAGCATTTGACGTAGGTATTAGACTAGCATATAGGAGTATTATACACGTAATACGTATTAAAGTTCTTTTATTACTTATATGTGCTAATATTATTAGCAATAAATATAATAATAGTATCTTGGGCATCTCACACACAGCCATCTGATCACAAACTAGGCAAATCTAGTGCTATGCTAACCAGATAGCTGATAAATATACTTATATAATATCTCAATTATATGTATAATTTTATAATTATTTGTCCCGGTCGGGAATCAAACCCACGTACCCCAATTCAATAGTCAGGTTGAACCACTGAAGCAAAAAATCGTTAATTGGTAAACCATTAAAATCGTAAGTGCAGTTATAATATGTCGAGGTTTGAAAAACATAACTCGCTCTTGGCTTGCATTAATATGTCGTTTATGTATTCTACAGAAGGTTAACATTTTGAACGTGTGATTTTTAACAAACCCGCAATGTGTCAGTGGACGGCGACCGCGTGCGGGCGCTGGCAACACCAAAGAAGCCGTGCTCTGGAGAATCCTTTGTGAGCAGCCGTTGACAGAATTACGGGAATGCCTCACAGGCTAGGGCTTGTTCACATATCGCATACTCATTTGTGCCATTCTTATATTCAAATTAAAGCGACTTCTTTATTGTTACTTATTTGTTCTTGTGAAATTCATAATTTTGGATGTATTAAATCCATTGATTATACAAATTGGAAAAATCACTTATACTTTTTGCGTCGATAACCAGACCTTAAAAAAATAGTTTTGGGCTTAAGTGATTACACTGTTAACTAAAATATTAATTAAATTACTTAACTAATTTTTCTACACCTAAAATCAGTAACAATCGCGTCGTAACATCTGACTTGAGCCGTGACGTATATCTACAATATATTATATACATATAATAATTAGGATATACGATATACATGTAGGAAATACGGTCCTAATTGGTGGAAATACAGCATCTTATTCATACGAATTCTCAACTGAAGTTTGGAGCGCACAGCTGTCATTCCAGAGCGCATAGCGTATGTTTGTAATAAATTAACACGAATCATTCATAAGATGAGCAGTTCGACGACACCGACAATCAGTTGTTGGGTTCGTTCGTATCAGCTGGCGGGTCGCGGCGCCGGCCGTATCTCGCCTGCAACAAACAAACAACAATTACGATGCAATGACATTCGTTGCATATGATATATTATGTTAATACTACAACATATACTTTATTATGTGTCATAAAAAGGGAATAGATGTTTCATTCTTCATTTGTTCGTTCATTCATTCATTCGCGTTAAAATTTTATTATTGAAATAAGGTTAGGAGGGGAGCTTTCTGAGAGGACTCATTCCAACAGCAGAACACTCAAATTGTACAAATTGCAATTGAATAAGTAAAATCAGACGATATATATATGTATATTCTACGTACATAAAGGAAAAAGAATCATTATGTTTACACTCCGCAGATTATAATACCTGAATTTGAAATAGGTTGTTTTGAATATCTTCGCTTATAAGTTACGACGCGAGGAGCTAAATAAAGTATCAACCTAGGTACTTATTTTTTTTAAATCATCATCATTTCAACCAAAAGATGCCCATAGCTAGACATAGCGCTCAGACATCGAGACAAATAAGTTTTACGTTTTTTGGGTCCACCTAGAAATGTTCAAGCACAATGTTAATAAACGGCATCGTTGTACCTGGACAAAATAGTAAGAACATAAATAACTAGTCGACTAGCGTTTGAAGCCCTAATTAGTGTTAGGCAATGCCGCGCCGGCCCGCGCTGGTACCGGCGACGCAATTAGACCTATTTAGCCCTCGCGGGGCGAAGTCAAGGCAAGGATACAGGGATACCTTACAGAACGAAGCAGTATTACTAACTATAGCTACTATTTTTCAATCATAATGTATTTTACTTCTCACCAATGCAAACGCGGTGGCCTGGCACACTCCACCCGTTGAAAATGGGCTGAAATACAGGGAGTAGCCAAAGTTGAAGAGCTGACAGTGATATAGGCTACTTTTTTTGCGAAAACAATCTCATTTCCACGAGAAAACATGTTGTAATCAATTAAGCGATATAGATGGCATTACCGGCGCAATAACGGTGTGACGTGTGAATAAAATAAAGTCTCTAGACCGCGCGGCGATCCGCTTAAAAGCGGATAAAATAACAGCAAATATACAGCAAATAAAATTAACATACAATATTATACGTTGCATACATTAACTTGTGTACAAGGTTACATAATATATACACTGGATTTATATATATTAGATGGAAATATAAGACAATATCGAGAAATGTATATACGACATTTCAAAGTACACGTAATTAATTCGTTATCTGCGTTAGGAAACGTCTGTTCAGCGTGCTCATTGAAGGTATAATTAGACATGTTTAGCCATAACGGGACGTTACACGAAGGGCACGCAGTAACGCTTCACGTGCATATCGTTTATTGTTTTTAATTACTGGGCCAACGTCGTAAGTATATACATAATCTATATCTCCTGTGCAGTTCACTATTGAAATTTGAATAATGTACTGTGTGATTAGACATTGGTGGCTTAGATTTCAGAGTTCAATTACGTAAATATATAATGATATATCTCGGGTCTCCCTCACACGCGGCCATCTGATTCCAAGCTAGACAGTGCAGATAAACTACATATGTACATATATACACACTATATGTATAATGCTTATATGTTTTCCTTACACCCACACACAAAACAAACAAATATGCTCATCACATAAATGTATATCCCGGGTGGGGAATCGAACCCGCGATCTCTGGTTTAGCAGTCGGGGTCTCTACGAAGACCTCTCGACGAAGAGTCCCGTCTGCTTATAAGTATCTCCACAAACCTGACGTTCTATATATTCGTCAAATAGGTGAGGAATTGTAAATAAATGCAAAATGACATTTAAATTTAGCGTGCTTAAACGAAACAATGCTGGCGATAAATAAATTACAGCCGGCGGGCGGGAGACAACACCATTTATTCATTTACGACTTAAAGCAGTTTTCGTGACTGAAGCGTCACACTTGTCATATAGCGAGCGACTAAACGATGCTTCTGTCGTCTTCATTTCTGAAGCTCGAGCTTCCTCTGGTAATCCATTAAGCTGTTATTTCTTATATAGTTATGCAATTAGTATGAAAGTATGGGATAAATAACAATTTTTGATATCGATTTTTTTTCTTGCAATGAAGTCTACTTCACTTTATTAGCTTCACCCAGAGCCGACTGGAAGTCAATGCCAGCAAGCATTAGGTTCGCCTTTTGTGACCCCCCGTTTTTAAGTTAATAGATAAATTAATAATAAAATATTAGGCAACCGGTTCCGGTGATATCGTTGGCAATCGTTAAACCTGAGGCTTTGTAGATGGATGAAAATATCCATTAAACCGGTAGGCTGTGTGGAGATTGCCGGTCGATCCGTACTGGAACAGCGTGGTAGATATATCATGGGAGGGTACGCACCTAGTACCATATCATACCGAGAGGCCAGTAGTCAATATTATTATTGCGTTATTAGCTTTTAGTTCGCTTCTCGCTTATCTTTAGCGGTGTCAAAAACGCTTCTTAATATGGTATATTTGCTTTTAACGAATTGATAATTGTCTCTCTTTAGCTTAAATAGTTCTTAATTTGTATTTCCTTAGTTTTACGTTTTACATGATTGCAGTTGGCTTTGAGTTTTAGCTTTGTGTTTCAGTTTTATATCGAGAGCCATTTTAAAGTGAGATGTGCAAAGCTTTTCTGTTATACTGAACAAAGTTTTTATGGGACTGTTTTAAATATAGAATGTCATCAATGAACATTAAAACCTAACATAACCATTATACCGAAAAAGATTATTACAATGTATGTTACACATTTTGTATTACACACATTTGAATTGTTTCATTAAAAACATTGAAATTCCGTCACGCGTCTCTGCCTGTATTAAGTTACGTGCGTTTTTAATTAGATATCACTTGTTACAGTACTTCACAGTACTTTTACAGTGTCCGCTGAAATGCATTTGGCCAGCGTGGTAGACTATGACAAATTCACTACATTTTGACAAACATTGATTATCATTATTATACCATCACGACGTGTTCTTTACGGGCTAGGCTGAGAGCATCAAGTGTCCGATATCGCTATCTTCACATGTCTGACGTGCTTCCGACTGACTTTCTTATCTATTTATTTAACAGTTTATGTACACACATCGCATGTAACACAAAAATCGCACACAAAATAACGAAAATTTGTACGAAGGTACTGCTTATTTCTAATAAAATTTCTTTCAGCAGACCTGTGACTGGAGAACGGCTAAACAGTAGATAACACGTGTACACAATTGTTTACAAAACACAATAAATGTATAATATATAGGTAGATGTTGATTAATATTATAATATATTTACACATAAATATACACACACATACGCACACAAAACACATAGATTTCTCCATACATACATGCTGGTTTCGAAGATTTCTGTCTGCCCCATCATCCAGTATCTGATGTATTTTATCAAGATAGTAATGTTTTAGCCTCTCTGCGCACCTACATCTACAAACATCCTCATTGTCCGAATCGTCGATGAAGATTTTTGGTGATGAAAATAAAATTGATCCGAGTAGTATACCTGAGATCACACGACGTAGTTCCGTCCGGGCTCGCGGCGGCCGAGCGCGAACGGCCAGGCCTTGGCCCGCGCCGCAGCCGCCACGTCGCCCCTCAGTAACGCGACCACGTCGTCCAGATACCGCAGCGCCCGGGACTCCGCCCTGAGAGCCCTGGCCGCGGCCGCGCACCTGCTCGCGCGCGCGGACTCCGCCTACAAAGATAATGGCACATTACAATAACACGTAGGTTTCTTTTCCGATTCTGTGTGAACTGCTATGATCTGTTTATGCACAGCACGGCGTAAGTATAGTTCATTTAGGTGACATTATTTTTCTGGATCTCGGTAATAATGCATCTGCTATATTTATGTCAGTGTGGCCTTAGAGAAATTATATTTTTACGCATCACTGCATCTCAAGTAAGGGTAGTATATTCGTACATCTACCATAACGGTCACTAACGGATTACGCAGGAAGCATCGGATGCGGAATAAAATGCATATTATGATATTTTGTAGACTAATTATTAATACAGTAATTTGACGAACTGTGAACAAATCACACAAGGGCGATTACATATAGTATGTGTGTGTTTGTAAACTTATAAAGAGTTCTAAATATTCTGACATCTGTTCGGCTGGTGATATAATTAAGGATATAGCGCGGCGTGGTGTCTACGAGGCAGATAAATATATTGCAAAACAAAGCATCAGCGCTGTGCATTTCATACAATCACACCCATAAATCGCGAATTTTGTCAGCGGAGGGACGGCTGCGGGTATTCGTTGCAGTGTTGACGTTTTAAACGCCATTATTCATTTGAGCCGTTCGTAAAACTTTGGACGGCGAGCACTTCCGGGCCGCTGCGGCTCCGAGGAGGATTATACTCGTAACTAGATATGGGCCGAGTTGAAGTTACGTCGAGTAACCGAATATCGAGTTTTACTCGGTTTCATTTGTGTCTTCAATAGATGTGTAACCGGAGTAACAAATTCGTAGATATCGATGAGAGTAGCCTGTAAATATTCGATTGAACATTCGATTTTGCTAACCAATTTTCCATCGAATATTTGCAATCGACAGCAGAACTTTGCTTTGGAGTAGACGAAGAATCGCCGAGTACGCCGAGAACCGAGTTTTAAACGACTACTCGGCTCATCCCTACTCGTAACGTAAACAGGAAACATAACGCCGCGAACCTTGAATAACGAATGCACTGCGATTAGCTGCGTTCGGTGAGGGACTCATTGTTTAATGATGCCACCACAACCATCGCGGTCATGTAGCCGTGACGTGGGATCTCACCTTTCACTAATTTTGTCATTGTTTCAATACTAGACTTGGCGAGTGAAGATATTGGCCGGTGAACATATGCCGGCTGAGTGCGGATTGACAACTGTCTTAGTGATGCTATGGAAGGACGCTTAGGTAATTTTCTTATCTCTTCTGTGTCCATGTCCAGAACACGTGCCTATACCATTATACATAGGATGGAATAGGATAGGAATTATAAATAGTAAATAGGATTGTAGGCGTGCATGTGTTACTGTGAATTTAGTTAGTACCTAATAGCTGTTATTAAGAATTGCTACACGCCAAGCTAGGTTTATGCATTTTGTGTCGCTCGTTCGCTAAATGTGCTCACAAAGACAAATAAACGACAAAATAAAGGTATGTCATTAGATCGAGACACGCTGACAAATATATACTTAATCAGGAATATTAAAGATAATCATTAGGATTACCACTTTAATGTTGTTATCTTTAAGTAAACAGAATGTATTGGTATTTTGTAATAATAGTAATGTGACTATTAAGTAATGTTGGCTAGTTAAACATAAATAAGTAGTTACAAACTAAAATAATATGTGGTTAACAAATTTAAAAAATATATTAACGATAAAATTAACCAAATATATCCCGAGTATAAGTTTGATGTAAATGTTGAAATGTTGGGTGTTAAAATGGCGGTGTTGCGTTAATTTTAATATGTAAAATACATTTATGTTCATTTTAATTAAGTTAATAGGTAGCGTTAAATTATTATCTAAAACGTGTAGTCCGTAAATATGATAATAGCACATTTTTATATTTTCTTTTTAAAGGAAACATTAAATTTACGAAGTATTCCAGATACGTATTCTTTGTAAGCGCATATACGTCTTCAGCAATTGGCTGATAAAGCTAGCTTCTCGAAGCTGAGTTGCTGCTGCTCTAGCGATCTATTTGAGCTACTCGTAAGTTTCCATACACGATGTTTACCGACAATTACTTTCGCAGTAGGTTATTTCAATTCTTTTGCCATTTTAACTATTACTGGAATGTGTGTCAATTAGTATAATTGGGTCTTATCTATTCAATTAGCAACAGATAAATAATATTATGTCGAGGCCATCGTATATAGAGAATATTTTAATGTTAAGTTATTAAGTGATCCATGGACTTTGTACCTAATCTCAAAAAGGTTTGATAGCCTCTTTGATTTGATAATAGACACTATTCTGGATTAACTTGGGATGCTTAGTGTTTTCGTCTGATATACGTTTCAAGATATATGTAGAGTTACTGATATTATTAAATTTTGACAGTTATTTATTATATATTTGAATAAATAAATCATATGAGAATTAAGAATTAAGAAAGTATTAATGACCAAATCAGACAGTGTATCAACACTGAACGTTTAGACTTTATAAAGGTAAATTAGGTAAACATCTACTCACAAATCTACGCAAGACGAGTACTTCGTGGTTGCAAATAACCGCATGGATCAAAATAAACGTAACTACAGCTGTTTCTGTAGTTTTGTTGGCGCATTCCACTGTACATAATGGAAATATAGTGCACTGCGGTTAGATAACAGAACCGCACGCTTCGCAAATAAGGAAGCTACACCGCTCTGTTGTAATTCAGCTTCGACGTGTGTAGATTAATAAAGTAATCAATTTCTTACGACAACTACGCGCATATCCTCATTCACTGTGGTCCTCGTAAGCGACTCGAACACAAAAGAAGCGGGCGGCGACGTTTTTACGGTATTTACACACGGCACAGAGTTTATCAGACCGAAACACCTTATGAAACCGACCAACCCTAGATTTACAAGCGGTTTTCGCTAGGAATGCATAAAAATGTAAGTGGGGAGATACGTCAGTTGGTACCAACGCGTCAGAGGTCGCGGCGGGTCACGCGACGGGCCAGCACCTGGATGTCTTCGTGGATCTCCGCTAACTCCTCGTGCAGGTTCCTGGACTCTGCCAGCAGTTGGTCCAGCCGTCGAGCGGCCGCCGTCAGGCCGTTGTCTTCATATTCCTCGTCATCTTCCACCGACAGCGCCAGTTTTCCCATCCGTTCTCTTTCCAAGGCTTCCTTGATACCGCCCCCTCGCCGTCGAAATTCTTTCAGCAATTCTCGCCTAATGTTGCTTCCCGATTGTTCGTCCAGCTCCGCCTCGCGCAATTCGTCCGCTAAAGATCGCTCTTCTTTGGAATCTTTTCTGTCACTAACATTATTCTTCTGTTCATCGCTGAGCGCAGTTTGATAACGGGATTCAGGTGTAGCGTTTGATGTGATGGTCGAATTAGTCGTCGACAATGCGCGCTGGAGAAAACGACGCGTGTCTTCATCGAACGGTCGCGCCAACCCGCGCCGCGGGACCGGTCTCACTATAGCTTCTAAAGTATCCCGTCCGGGGTCCTCGGGCCTGAGCAGCTCAAGGATCTTCGCGCGAGGGGGCGATATAGTAGCGCATACATCAAACTTCGACACGAGGTTCTCTTTGGAAGCGGAAGTGTCGTCGCCGCTCGGCGAGTACATGCGGATGTTCTCGTGTATGAGGCGGTAATTGTGTATCTTCACATTTCCTTCCGGAGGGAGGGCGCCGGGCGAGCACTGCTCGGGGTCCGGCTCCACGATTTCGATGTGCGCGGGCGCTTCGACGGGCGTGAAGAGGTTCATGTCACGCTCGAGGTGCGCGCGCGGACGCACCGATTGGCTCACTGGCACGCGGCCGCACGATATTCCGAGCCGATTAATTTTCGAATCCGGCGCGCTCGGCGAAACTCGCGGGCGAGCGCGGGGCTGGCTGCAGGGTCGCGCGGACGCGCCGGCCGCCGTCGCACGAGTGCACGCGCCGCAACGCTGCACCGTTACTAGCTAATTAGATTTGATAGATATCTATGTTACATTGAAATCGCTACATTACGAGTCGTGTAATGACCTATTATGGACGTTACTATAACGTTATCGACGGGCCCTAAAAATGTGCAGACTGTGGTCGTTTCTTAGCGAAATTATTAATAGCGTCTCATTGTTTAACTGTTTAGCCACTAAATACTTGTTAACCGTCGAAAGTTTGTGCGTAGAAAGAAATAACAGTAAGTAAGTGTATATCGACAGGTATCGTTCGATACAAATATTTAACGCAAATTTGCATTTACCTATTTGACGCGGACTCGTCCTCGCATATACTTGATACCTAATCGTGTTTGAAATATACAAAAATAAAAGTTATTGCACTAATATTTATGTTGCATTCTGCGATAGCGTGATAGATGCATTTGTAGTTGCAATGGTTATTTAAATATTATTTAACCAGGGTGCATTTATTCATAACGGTCGTACTGAGAGCATTGCGTTTTTTACGTTTTCTGCAAAAATCAAGCTATGGTTGCATGTGGTTGGTTTTCGGGGAATACATTGGCTTTGTCTAGTGGCTTTCGAATCTTTTTGATTTAGGTGAATGAAACATTTGGGCAGGGTTTTCGTATGGTCCCTTTAGGAGTGTAAGGATGTAAAAAAAATTCATACACAAAATATAAATATTCTGACTCTGAAATATTTTTTTTTCTTTCATTTGGTTTTATGAGAAAACGAACTTGAATCTGAATATTCACTTGGCTGGCTGCAACAAGCCTCCGCGTTCATTTTTCCGCAAAGCCCACGGCCTAGTTAGAAAGCCCATGTTTGAATTTTTGATTTTTCATATTTCCGCGCATTTAACCGGAAGTTTTAAGGAACCCCTCAAATTCGAAGGAGCTAAAGCGTTTTATTACGAGAGAATGAACGCATTAAACAGTGGAATAGCAATAAAGGGTTGAAAAATTAATAGCAATGAAAAAAGAAAAACCATGCGGTCGCGGGACCCGCTTCAGCGATGAAGTTCCTTACGCTCATTTCCTGGTTATAACAAACTAGCTTTTAACCCCGGCTTCGCTCGCGTGTTCAAAATAGTAATGATAATAATATGAAAATAAAAAAAGTGTAACAAAATAATTTATTTATTGAAGGAAAG
>DWDX01001520.1:0-18331 GCA_018245675.1 Agara michaeli | reverse complement strand
AAGCATTATTATTGAAAAATATTAGCGTTCCACACTTCTCCTACACATAAACTATAAGTGTGCCAAATTTCATACTCTTCCGTCCGCGCAATTTTCGTAAAAAGGGATCCAAAGTTTTTGCTTCACGTATTAATATATAGATTACATAAAGTCACAATTCTTTATGTTGCTTACAAATTGATAGCCTACATCGCATTGTGGTGAATATGAAACACGCTCTGTTTGGTTGTAGGGCGTGGGATACAATTTCGACTTTAAGTTGGCATACAAGTTTCTGAGGCGGAGCGAGGCCCGCTTGCGGTATGGTAACGCGACTGTCGGGGCGTGGAGAGGCGAGCGGGTGCCCGGGACGTACTGCGACCGCATCTTGAGCGACTGCGACTTGCGCGCGTGCCGCATCCAGTCGCCGAACTTCCCGGGGGTTTATCCACGTAACGCTACGTGCACGTACCGTATAGAACACACCAAGGTAATACATTTACTTGTATATTTCGTTTACCGACGAAAAAAGTATATGTAATATATTTATGTATGTACGACAAAGTATATATTTTTATGTAGGACCACGCATAATTGTGACAGAGTAGTGGTGATTTTGATAATTCTTTTTTATTGGATAGGGTATATATCGAAGTTAATCCCATAATAATAATAAAAAAATATTAACCTAAGGCATGGGGAAATTTTTGCTTTTTTGGCGGTTTAATTTATTTGTTAATAAGTCTTATTTCCATAACAACTCAAATGTAATCATAAAGCTTCCTTGTTTATCTACCTTGCGATATAAATAACTGGTGTGTATATACATATCACGGGGTACGAACTACGTGTAACGAATTTATGGATATAATTTCCTGCAATTACAGAGCACTTCTGCTCAAAGCAGACATGTTTCCCAACTTTTAATTAATGCGAGTATGCGCCCATTCAGCGCTGAATTAACGAAATCAACCTAATTATTTGTTACCGAAATACTATCGTGTGTTTCCTGTGCACAAGTTGGATTAAAAAGTTTTTTATTTGTAGATCCATGTTAAGTATCATTTTAGACTCTTAAACGTTATACACTTATTTTTTAGGAGTCTCATTGAAAAAGATCACAAAGTAAACCTTCAAAGTCATCCTCCATTTTTTTTATATTACATCATATTAAACTATAACCAAACAGACACAGGACATTAATTGGGGTTCGTTTAGTAATATTCATGGTTCACATAATTTTGTAGCATACGTTATCTGAATTAGCAATCAAATCTACATCAAACTCCGCGCAAGAACCGTCCTTAACATAGTACGAGCACGTGCGGTTGTTGCGGCTCCCCGTATTAATATTAAATTTAAAATTCACACCACTCTGTGCCACTGTTCCACCAACAATACACAGTCATAATGTATGAACGTGTTGGGTTTCGGTTAACTCGTGTCAAGGGAAATTCAACCATAGCGTCGCGCTAACAAGGTATATCTTTCAATACAGTACAGTAAAATCATGATTATTTTTTCAGATACCAGCGGATAAGCATGTTTTACTGGCCGTGAGACAAACCAATAGCCATAAAATACATATCAAAGATCAGATAGTGAAGTATGACAGGAGTCAGCGTGTTCTCAAGTAAGTAATTGATATATTTATTAAACATATCACGATAAAATACAAATTAGACTATGAATACAAATTATTGATTGAGAAATCATAATAGAGATTAACTTATTTCTAACACATTAAGATCCAGCGTTATATAGGTAATACCTACATACAAGCATTGTGTAATTATACTCCCTAATCTGGCAACTTACCCACACTTAATTGGAAATTTGCGAAACTTTAAGTCAATAGCTGCTTAATTACTAAGATTTCTGAATATGTAATATTAATATCCGATCCATTAGGGACGAAACTGAAAAAATTGAGGCATCTTTGTAAACTTCATTTGAAGAAAGATATTCGGAATATTTGTTACTGGCTACAAGTTAGAGCCTTGGTAGTTTTTACGCGCTGGCAGTTGCAAATGAGTAAGCCCATGGTTTTTTAAGCATTTATTTTTTTCCGCTTCGATTGTAACGGTTATTTTATACTAATAATAATCAAATAAATCTATTGCCATAAAAAATGGAACAAACTACAGACACAAAAATGTTATCGAATGAGAAGGGGAATTGGCTCAACTTCACCTGACGTGGGATCAGATCCTATGCAGAACTGATTTAGGATTAAGATAAAACTTAATATTAAGAATACTTTAAATGATATTTCACTCTTGTATGTGTGTGTGGATGTGTGAGCGTGCGTGCGAACTTTGAAATCTTTTGTCAGGTATTAAATTGCTTTTCAATCAAATAGATTTTGCTCTAGTCTTCCTTCAAGTGAGTGCTTGGTGAGAGGTAAAGTGGGTACCAACCAGCTAGTTAAATTCTATGTTGCAGTAATCAGTCCAATCTCATACGCGACGTATACCAACGCACAATATTTATTCGCGATTACAAATTAATGAGTTTCGATCAATTAAATAGCCGCTGGATTACTAACGAATTGATGTCGCATTTTCGAAAACTAAATGTCAGCGTTATATTTCGTTTCACAATGTATAGGTAATGAAAAGGACCTCGTTTCAGTACGATTCAAATGATTTATTCGTTCAATTTTGTTATAATTGTATATTGGCATTGATTATATGGCAAAGTAAATTTGCGCAATTTTCAATAAGACAGTTCCGAAGTCCTTTGAAAATAATTAGAAATATAATTAATTACATTTCTTAACGTCAATGACTTGAAAACGAGATTAGTACACAATTTTGTATTTGATACTACTCTACCAAACACAAACTTGTAAAGAAACAATTATGCTCTAGTCAATCATTTAGAACAGTGAGAGGATAATTAAGAAAATAAAACACATGGATTTAAAAGTACAAACATGGATTTAATAGTAGTATGTATAACTAAATAAAATCAGTGATATCAGTAAAATAACTTATTTTATATAGTACCGTCACGCCAGGTCCCTAACGGTGTAGGCAGAAAGCACCGAGTGCCAAATATCTCTGTCCTTGCAAACCTGTCGCGCTTCGTCTACATTCATCACTCTCTTCATGCATACGCGCCGATTTCGGAGACTCTTGACCCCTCCGTCAGCCAGTATCTGAACTATTTGGTCGAGATAGGACAGTCTAGGTCTCTAGATTCATCAACACTCGCATCGCATCAATGATTTTATATTTTGCGATCATCATCATTTTCATCATGATGAAATTTCACGTACAACAAAATGTAATGTTTATCTAATTACTTTTTAGTTTACAATACACAGCTATGAGCGGTTGAAGCTTCACTACTATTAAATGTACTGAATACAATATACAGAATTGTGTAGCACTAATGATACTTAATTCAAATGCAATATTGTGCTACACACGATGCATTTAAAGTGATTCGACTGTTGTGAAAATTGGTTGCTATGTATGTGGTACTTGTTATTGAGTTTCAAAATGTGCTTAGTTGTAGCTCACAGATGTGAAACGCATAACAGATATAACACGAAACGTATCCACATAACTGAATTCGAATTGTACGTGTTTGGCATTGTTGCGGCGTGGTTATTATTGCTTTTATCACTGAAATCGGAGCTTATACCGATTGCACTTTGTACTCTCTCAACACTGCTTTTATAAGATAACGTGTGGAATATTATTTCAACATAATATGGGCCTACATACTTATTTTGCAATTATCGCTAAAAAATCCCTTATTTCATTCGCTTAATAGAGACTAAAACGGGGAAGTATTCATTTTTAATAATAGGTTCATGCATTAGATTGTACTTTTTTGTTTTTACGATAAGTTTAGGTAAAAATAATTACATTTTCAATTGTAATAAATTTTTACAAAAATAATGCTCTATTTTACCTGTTGATCGCATCGTGATTTTACACTGCTTTCTTCAATAAATTAGATATATATGTATGTATTTATTTTTTCAAAGCAGACTATCATGTTAATAGATATTAGCAGGTTCAAACAATATCTTCAGCTTTATATATTAGTATCTATAGATATAACAAGTATGAAAAATGAGTCACGTAAAAAGGAATGTGTACCTACTCTTGTGTGTTGTTTCCTCTTGGATGGTTGCCGGAGTTCGTGTAATGAATCAAAGTACGTGTAATATTGTACGAATGGGTACATATAAAATATAAAAATATTAAGAATAAAAAATACAGTTTTTACATGTTTTTAAATGTCGGTAATTTATGCAACTATTAAAAATATAGGTCATCCAGTTAATCAATATAGATGTCTATATTTTAAGCAGTGGTTGATTGATTAAGATATATTATACAAAAAATGTTTACTGTTTAAAATCACGCAATATTAAAATTCATGGATATTAGTGTAACGTAATGCATTTTGAGCATACAATAGCCTTTTTATTTAGTACTACGGGAATGCTTTAAAGGGACTGGTAATATTTTTATACGTTTGTGTCTAGGATCTGGGACCAGTGTAACGTGGTCCAAGACTACTTGACCGTGTGGGACGGTGGCACGCGGGATTCCCCGGTTCTCGTTCGTCTGTGCGGCGGCGACGCTGTACCGGATATCGTCAGCCGAGGATCTAACATGTTACTGGAGTTTCATACTTCGCCGTATGACAATCCATTCCACCCGGTGCCCTTGAGCTATTTGCCAGGATTCGAGCTTGAAGTACAGGTAATAGGTGCCTACTAGTAATTTGTGATATGGTATCTACAAATAACTTGTGCGTCTCTTATGTTTTATTCTGATACTGTGTATATAAAATATTAAATAAATAAATAAATCTTGGTCACCACGAGATAGAAATTACTTAACTAAATCATCTTCTGGGATAGATAAATAGCTTTTGTTTATGATATTAGTACTTACAATAACAAAATCTACGCAGAGATACTGAGATTAAAAGAAGTGAACTGAAAATAGAATTTCTAAGAGAGAACAAAGATTTCTCAAGGTAATTTCCGTGGGCTGTCTGTTGCGGTGATTACTTGTACCGATAATATTATTCCTCGCAGGTACTTTATGTGGACAAGGAATCGCATTCGTACGTGCGGGCGGACGGCCGCTGTCGCTTCGTGCTGCGCTCTTCGGACAAGACGAGCGGCGTGTTGAGGAATCCACGGCATTCCTTGCCACCGAACACTTCCTGCGTCTATTATTTTCAAGTATGATTCAAGAATTTTAAGACTATTTTCCAAACGTGTTTTATTTTTAATGGGCATCCGTTAATTGTATTTATGTACCCGTTGAAAATAAAAACTCTAGTTCTGCTAAGACATAAATTATATATTGTGGATTGTTCAAGAAGAAAAGTTTCAGTGATCCTTCAAAACTGTAGTGTGCATTGGAGATGCGGGTTTTTGAGCGAACAGTCACAATTATCACGATGGTATACTTGTGTGTAGTGAGAAAGATATTATTTTGTTCTATCTAGGGTCGCCCAAATGAAATCGTATGGGTGTCCTTCGTGAAGTATCACGCAGCAGGTACAGAGCCAGCGGGGTTCGACCAGCAGAAGGATTGCTCGTCACAGCTGACTATATGGGACGGAGCAGCACCTGATGCTGATTTGGATAGAAAGGTAAATAAATTATTAGGATATGAGTTTTATTTATTTATTTAAACTTTATTGTAGCACCTAATGCTAGGGTACAATGGGCGGACTTATTGCTTGGTGGCAGTCTCTACCAGTCGACCCATGGTGATGGTGAGAAATTGGTGGTAGGCTAGGTTAGGCTAGGTTAATAATGCTGTTTTCTGTATAATTCATAAAATTTAACCAATAATGTTACGTTGATTGTTGACTGTTGGGTGTTATTGAAAATAAGGATCTCAGCAATCAAACGCCATATATGTACATTGTACATATTACAATCACTTAAGATTTCTGCCACACAGGATAGTTAGGTAATTAGGTCGTGAATAAGCATGACAGCATTTCAATATTTCCATGTAAAATCAATTCCCTTTAGCACGGCATCCGAAAAACATTCCAAATGATAAATCACCAGTTGCAAGTTTAAAAGTCAATTTATCAAAGCGAAGTTTATTTAGCGGTTAAGTTCGTACGATTTTCATAAGTTGATGAACACGACAAAATTCTAGCCAATGTGCAGCGAAATGAAATGTGGATTAACTTAGTTTAGCGAGTGAAACTTCCTCATAGCGGAAGACTAATGCGTTGATACAAATACAGAAGCGATATAAAATTGGGTGGCGCTCTTGCCGCCTTTATTCGTGCCATTTCACTTTGCCAACTACCGCTACCTACTTGACGTCGGGAGCCAAACATTAATTTTCTTTAATGTGTCTGAGCACTCTTACTGACTATTCTACCGACTGCAGTGCGGTGTTTCGTTCCATTCATTCGGTATTCCTCTGCTTGCATTAAGAATGGATGAGAGCTACGTTCAAGTTATTTTTTGTTAGCACTTTAATCAGAAAACTTTCCATTCGCCGGATACTCTCGGTAAATAGCGCACCTGGTCGGCAAATCACTTCCGGCTACGAGTTTATATACTTCAAATGTAGGTTACGTTTTATTTATCGAAACAGGGAACGATAAGTGCAACTCCGTTCGGAATTGCCGACATGTTACCAGCGAAATTTTACGATAAAAACGTTAGAGCACAAATACACAACAATTTCAAGCAGAGCTGTTGCCAATATTTTAGAACTCGAAACAAAATTGAAAAGTTTATTTTGTTTTATGTCGTAAATATATTATGTGTACAATTTGAAAATTGTGTCAATTTTACCATTTCAATCTTAACAAACTACTATCAGTGGTATATAAAGGTAAATTTAATTAATTTCATAGAGTAAGAAAATGTTGAATTGGTTAACACAATACGATTGCAGGATTAATATACTAATAAGAAATGAGTGTGATAAAAGCTATAAGGCATTATTCACAGATGGCGATTATTCACTGATTTCCATATCTTTCTGAGATCTTCCTTTAATAGATACACGACGAGGGCCGAGTAAAGTATTGAGACATATTAGGTTTACATCTGCTTTAGGGGATCTCGCGTTCTTGCATTTGTTATTTGTGTATAAAAATGTAGATTCTATAAGATATATCAATAAAAAAATACATATAAACACATTGTATAGTGTACGCGACCTCATTTCTAGAAAAGGTTTCTCGAGTAGTTACTCCAATACACTTCAACTTTAAGAGTTACTTAAGTGTTTGCTATTTTATTAAATGAATCATTGAAAAGGTAATAGAGCAATATTTATTTTATTTCATGTAGAGCTATTTTACCTTATTGTTTTCTTTTATAAGGCGTGTTGAAACCCGGACTGATTCAACACGTAGTCGTAGGTACATATATTATGAAAGTTCAGTGTATGTGATTCCAAAATAAAAGGCTTCAAGTTTCCGAAGCGATAGCATTGCTTTAAAGCCTTAATAAACCTGCCAATTTGATTTTTGCCAGCATGGTAAGGTATGGCCTTAAACTTTCTGATTATGATAGCAGAACCTGTTTTCACATTGGAAAACAATAGTTTTCTTCAGAACTATCTTCTTGAACATAATCAATTTAATAATTAATCAGATAATTTTAGTTACGTAGTTTTTCATCGTTGTTTCATGAATTGTTTGTATGGCAAAACAAAAATGAAGGATGAATAATATGAGACGGTAATACTCTATACGTTTTCTGATTATAAAATGTATTGTATTTTCTCAAACAGCTGGAGATGAGTGACAAGAAGTTGTTGCTCGGCTCATTCTGTCGAGAAGAGTCCCCGAGGCTCTGCGACCACGCACTGCTTTCCAACGCGACCAGGGCCACAAGACCCTGTGCACCCACCGAAAGTTACATCACTACTGGACCAGCCCTCACTATATTACAGGTAAAATTTTAATGATGTTACTATACTATTTTATTATAAATCTATGAGCTTCATCTAGATGTTCATTAAAGCCGATCCGTATATAGACTCTATCTTTTAGATTAGTAAACTACTGAGGCGGTGGTCGTGAGTTCGATTCTCACCCAAAACATATAATCTTTGATGAAAGAGTATATTTTTTCTGTATCTGGATTTAATAAACTATCTATATGAGTATGTTTAAAAAATATAACCATATGTACATCATTTTTTATTATCATTAATGATTATGGAGGTGCAATTAGCTATGTATTATGAGTTTATGGGCATATATTGATTTAACAAATATATGTATTAATTAATGACAAGGCTTTTGAATGAATCACATCGATCCATGAAAGTAACGCCATTCATTAGTACAATAAATTTTTAATAAACCCTCATTTTGGGATACATTTTCGAGGTACATTTCATTACAATCCGGTAAAACCTCCGGGCGAGAACGTGTCGATAAATATTTAGCAATAATGTTCCATACATTTTTAACATTTGTTACATTTTTGGGATCAGCCCTCGGTATTGGGAGGGATAATAACAACGCCGATAGCGGAAAAGTCACTGGGAGAAGTAGCATTGACGAAATAATTTATAGAAATACCGCGCATAATGTTTGAGTTTACATTTAAATTTAAATAACATCATAGTAGCTAATGTAATTGTCCTGTTGACATGTTATCGCTGGCGTAAACCTAAAAAATGGCTTTCTGTGTTTCGGAGAGCACGTTATTATGTTTTCTATATAAAGTATTGTATCTATAGATGAGAAGATGATGTAATAAAAATACGCCAAATAAAACCGAGTATCACAAAGCTAGTTATTCTTAGTACTTATAAGTAACCCCATATTAACTTAAATATCATACTAGTTTCATACAGTACACGGATATGCACACTACTATACTAGCATACTACTATACTCTGCATACCGGTATGCTAGAATATTCTGCACGGATAAAGTAAAGAACGTCCTTCATCGAGCACAAAGACGTCCTCATCACTTCATGTCTTTGACCGCGCGTGCATTCACTACTCATTCCGCGACCGTTCAGATATGCATGACGGTACTCGTGAAACCCTTGAAAAGTTCCTTGCGAGATGACGGCAAATATTGAGATGGACATTTCCTCTACGTTTTAAAGTAAAGGAGGAAAGACATTGGACTTTCTAAGTTCGACACTTCATGAGTAGTTACGGAAGGTTGACGTCTTGAAATCCAATGCTTTTACTATGTACGAATTGAATAACCAATCAAAAATGTTAATTAATGATCATAATTAGAATTAATGATTAGCGACTAAAGCATTTCTGTACATATTATCTGCATCGAAGTTGAAATTTTCCGACATACTTGAGTTCATGCCGCCTCGATAAAATGTTTCAATTGAAAATTGAGCGTTCAACCCGCCAAAATTAATATCGTCCCTTAGAAGGCTCCCTAAATATCGTAAAGTCAGATAGCTGAACAAATATTTGAAGTACTTAAAATACCATTCAAACAACTGACCACAGGATCAATAGCTGTTACTCAATAAAAGGCTTATTATGTTTGCCAATAACCTAATTCAGCCCCAACGACCTCAATATTACGAAATTCGGTAAACTTTCATAACCGAAGATATAGACCGTCGGGTCGGTACACACGGGGAAATTTTAAAAATATATGGAACATTTATTTAATTTTATACCTCGGCAGCGGTCCAAGTGAATATTTCATCGAGGCTTATTTTCTATGGGTGGAATTTTCCAGTACCGTCGGGCGTTGCACTCCATTGTGAATAATGCAAGAACGTGCTAGATCCACTCTCCACTAGATGAGTTACAGTGATGGCAACAGGAACAATGTTTAGTAGAATAACTGTTTTGTAAACAAAATATCATTGAGTTGAAGTGGATTTAGTTAGTAGGTACTAACTAATTATTATGTCGTGACTCCAAGTCATGTAAGAATGCACACATACATATGTGTGAAACATTTGAAACTCAAATATTCCCTTGTTCGCACTATTAACAGCGACACGTGAATGCAGTGGATACAGCTCAGCATGTAGTATCTGCCGTATCCGTCACAGAGTCTTATGTAATCAGTAAATAATTGGTATTCACACTGTGGCGCCCATTGTATTTGCGTTAATGACAATAATTTTATAACAGTATTGCTACTGTGGCATTATTTTGATGATGGTAGTTTGGTTGAAGAACTTCTCGTCTTAGTTACGAATTCTAAACTATCTGTGTTCCACTTTGAAGGGTGAGGCAAACACAGTAAAACAAGAGGCATTCCAATTTAGTCGTCTACGGTAGCGGCGCATCGTTCACAACTCTGGGGAAGAGCTTCAATGTTATTTCATATTGAATGCAGCTATTGACTGACTTAATAATTTACATTGAAGTGTCTCACATAATAAAAGAGGATTGTTATGTCATAATTTTCATATAGCTTCATCTATGTATTACGAGCCATGTGATATTGCATTGAATTTCTAATATATCTATGTATAAACATTAGTTAATCTGCAGATTATTACCATAAAAATGTATAAATGAAAATTTTTAAAAGCGATAAAAAAATGGACGCTATTTTGTAGTCAAATAATAGAGAGAGATCACATATGAATTTAAATATCAAAGAAGAATTTCATTGTTGGTTATTGTATGTACATAATATAAGTAGGTACGCATGTTCAACTGAATAATGCAGCTCACTCACGCTGAGTTTTTCAGCCGATGGAATGTTTTAATGACGGTGTATATAGAAAAATATTAGCTACAATATACTGTACTTTTTATTTCATACAAAAGATATAAAAATGCTACTTACGTTATTGTGCTATACTTCATATTGTAATATTACTTTTACAAAATTAACATTACCGTTATTTCATTACTTTTATAAGACAGAATATCAGGTCACATCATCTCTAGACTTCACGATGTGTCTATAAGGAAAATGTATTATAAAGGCTCTATAATATCAATAATAATAAACTTTATTGTACACCATAGTAAAAATAGGACATTCATTATACAAAGCAAAATACAGAGCAAAATGTAAACTTCATATCATCAAAACAAATATTTTGAAGAACCAATCCTTTTGTCACTCGGGGTGAAGCTTGTTGTTCCACGCAGAAGCATCTGTGACAGTTATTATCATAAAAACATCGCCATTGTCATTAGTATGCTAACCGAGTTTCCAGCAAGAAGGAGCGCCCTAGTTAATACGGGAAACCTGGTCTTAAGCAAGTTGTTAAAGTCACAAGTTGCAAACTGCTTTATTATTCAATATTATATTCAGCAGAGAAAGGACTACCAAGTTCTCTAACTAAATATATGAAGTTTTACTTGCTTGTTATTTGACATAACCGATATCTACACGTCAATTTTTAACGACTTCACAGAATTTATTGTATAAAATAATAACAAAATGAAACTTGACAGTATGTATTTGCCCACAGGAACTTCGTCAAGGTTCGGCTCTTTATCCAGTCTCGTTCCTTTTGAGGTACGAGTTTGTGGACGTGAGTGAACAGGGCCAACCTTTAGTGGACTCTCAATCTGCGTGCGATAGAGTTTTCAAATCCGCACAGACGTATTCGGGGAGATTTCAGGCTCCCCGGGCGATATTTTACTATGGACGTGGCGGCGCTCAAAATCTCACTTGCATTTTACGGTACGTTCTCTTAACCTTATAACGAGTACTTTCGATGAGCAATTTTAAATTAGGCGTACTTTTGTATGTATTTTGTTCTCTGCAGGTTCGAAGCGAAACATGGTGAAAGGGTTCAGCTAACATTTACTAGTACCTTCTTTGGCAACAAACATTGCAGCACACACAAAGACGGCAAAAGTAGTCGCTGGAAATGTGACAGGCCCCAAAAAAGGACTATTGGAGGTGAAGGAATAGCTCAAATAATAATTACTGAGTATCCCTGGGATGGAGTGCCAATACAAAGGGACTGTTTGTGCACTAATCGTTCAGAACCACTGAATATCCATACGTTAACAGCTCCAGTGGTGGAGATAAATTTTACTGTGACGATGATGAATATAACAGAAGATTATGACGATTTTGCTTTTGAAGGCGAATACAAATTCGTTTCTACTGGCCCGGGTGATGAAACTGTTTGTTCTACCGGTTGGGGAGAAAGACGACTTAGGGGAAGTAGCGGTGAAATTAGACTTTACGATAAAAGAGACACTTCTGTAATACCTGAAATTGTTGGAGATAGGAATGTGATATCGGAAAGTGTTAGAGCAGAAGTTGCCTGTGTTCATCGACCGTGGCTTATTGAACCTGGTGGAGATGAAGCTCTCCCCGTGCAAGGAAGATATCTGTATGTAAAAATACCGGGACAGGATATAACTGTGGCTTCACCTTCCTGTTCTACTCCTAATCGTCTATTTATTTATGAAGCACGTGATACTTCTCGATACAGAGAAATATGCCCAGATGGTCCCAATTATATTGAATTATATTCTCCTGGATGGAAATCATCTCAAACTAATCTAGAGTCATCATTGAAACCGCATGCAAAAAGTTACGTCATTGATTTTTTACAGCATGAACAAGCAGATTACTCTATAAAATGGATAGAAATTATGAAGAAACCTTCTATTGAACACGATCCAGAATCTAATATTTTGCCAGCCTCGGTTACGCAAGAATGCACATACAAGTAAGTTTTTCTCATCATGGTTCATACACGTAGTTTGTAAGAAAGTCATTTATATTAATTTTATTTTTATTTGTCCTTGTCGTAGTTGTCCGGAGTTGAACGCTTGCATTCCTGTGGCGCTTTGGTGTGATGGAAGCCCTCATTGTCCTTCGGGGTATGACGAGGATGATTCGAATTGTTCCTTTAGATTGTCATTACCGCCTCCATATGTAGCAGCTGTTGCAGGAGTCGGTCTTTTATTATGTGCGATAGCGGTAGCTTTATGTGCTTGTCGTCGACGTCGAAAAAAGGACAAGGAATTCAAAGCTAGACTCGACGGAGCCTTACCTCCCGAAGAACGGCCTTATGATCGTGCTAAAGTGAACGGTGTACAAGAATCCGCTCGTCAATACGCAACAGTGCAAAAGTACGCTACTATAGATAAATATAGTTTAAGTCAAAAGTATAGTGCGGGGATAAACGATGCACGATATTATGATGAGGTGGCACAGAGAGACAAATTGGCGGATACTAGGTACGCTAGTTTAGGTCGAGGAGGTCGCGGTGCGCGGCACGATAATTCTAGAGGAAACGGTTCCAGAAGAGCATTGCCTGATCTCGGTTATCCAGACCTTAAAGACGGCTTCTGTTGACACTATCCGGATCTTTTAGAAACCACATTGTAGGCAACACAATGCCGCAAGTTGAATCAGAATCATTTAACAATTTTGTTTATCGTGTAACAGAATTAAAGACTGAATTTGGCAAAAGTGCCTACCTAACTGAAAAACATTTTCGTCGAATCAGTACTAAATAATTTGTGAAAGTTTAACTGTGCTGTTGAAATATTTAAATGTTATTTCGGTAGAATTGTAAATTGTAATGGCTTCTTCTGATACAATGTAATAAGGTTGTTTTAACTTTGAAGCCATATCTGAATTAAAGGTTACTTTTGTAAATACGATGTGAATTGTTTAACAAATAGTGGTAGCTAATGCCTTCGTAACAAGTGATCACTTCTGTTCTTCGTATAAAATTTTATACCTATACTTGTCTCATCAAATAACATATCTTTGTATATACATTGCTTGACAATACGATTTTAAGATACAAAAATAAATCATTATAAACGTATACTAGTGGATTTATTATGCGGTTAATGTAATATGCATATTTACAAATTGACACACATTTGGGTAATATTTCAATATAAAACACTGCATAATATGTTTATATAAACCTGCCTACTAACATTTATATATTAATCTTTGTACATTATTCAGAAACTGCATTTTTGGTATGGTGTAATAATAACACTAGATATAAAATGAAATGTGATATAGATTGTAAAAATGTTAGGCTAATGGTCAAGAACTGTGTAACTTTATAGATAAACCAATTTCTCTTTATGTATAATATAGGTATCCGAGTCGTATGTAAATGTAACTTCTAGATATTAACAACAATCTTCTGTAAATAAATTATAGCGTAAGGTTTTTAAAGTCTGTAAGTAATTTCCGGGTAAAGGAAAATAAAACTCTTTCTTAAAAACAATGCAGTAGTTTTATTGAGAGAAATGTATTACAATTTTAACACATTTTTGATGATTTCAACTCATCATTAATTTCCATACGAATGCTTCGTTAGTTGTTATAACTATTTTATGTTTATAACTGTTTATTTTAAAAATAAATATTTACTCACACATTTTAGAGTTTCCCATAATTTTCTTGCAGATTACTCTATTTTATAGTATGACACTATGGTAAACAAACAGGTGGCTCACATGATGGTAAGTGCAAGTGCTCCACGTAACCTATAGAGACCTGTAATATTAAAGGAGTTGCCAATGAGATGCCGATCTTGGAGGCACCTTTTAACGCTACGTTTAAAGAACCCCACGTTATGGCGTGTCGTAAATACCTCCGAACGAAGTTTATTCCACAGTTAGCACGTGCGCGATAAAAAAAACTACGCTTGATCCTTAGTTTCAGAATGTGAAAACGTAAATCACAGGTTTTGATAGAACACGGCCCCTTGTCAAATGCAAAGTGAAAAATACTCGCTACAGCTTCCGTTCATACATGTCGCTGCTATCGCAATGTTTGTCGACTTCGGCAAGCGACTGTAAAGAGAGAAAAAAATCGCTAGTTGGCGAAACGTAAAAGTCAATTGGCTATTTGAGTGAGCTATTACTTTTGTGTATTGTTTTGTATTCGATGACCACAAGCGTCAATGTAAAACCAAACTGATAAAAATCCGGCCACTAAAAAACGTCGTACTGCTCTACTATCGTAGATCGTACTAAAATTATTTATATTATGTAGTTGTGCCTTTAGAAATATATGTACACAGGCAGTTTATCAGCTATCGCCATAAACAGAATCTGTTAAATTTTGTAATCAAACGACCGTGTGTGAAGGTGTAATAAATAAAGAAACAATTAGTACTAATATACATACATATGTATAAAAGTCCCTTTACCGCGCCTCATCTGACGTAAGACGACTCTTAAATAGTCAATTATTCTCCCTCCTAGATGAGAGGGTTCTCGGAACGTGACCTATCAAGCTCCTTCATTATAACAGTCAACCTGTACATTTATTTTTATACCTTCTACGAAGGTTAATTTGTTTCGAAGCTTTTAGTAAGAAATGTGTATGGAAAGGTAAGTATCTAACTGATTATAGACTTAACAAGTAGTATTTATATTAATGCCGTAACTGAAAAAATACTTACTTTCGCTATATTTATTGTAAACATTAAGTCCAATAGTGGAACAATAAAAGGGTCCACGAAAATGTATAGAGATACCTATCATGATGTGTACAGAATGATGAAGTACAAGGAATGAAACGAAAAATACGAATTAAATGTCCGTAAATACTACCAACTTGACACAGCAATTCGTAACTCGGCAATTTCAAATATTCCCCAGCTCCATAATCCATCGTCAGTAACTCAGTAACTCAGTTTGCGATGCGTCATCGAAGTGGACACATTCAGATTGGCGTGTAACGTAATTAGCTTGGAGAAAAGTATTAATTAACGATAAAGTCACTTGGGGTGGACGGAAAATTAATTACTCTTTAATAAATACTTGTGAAGGAAGATGTTTAAGTTAACTGGAACTTGCTTACCAATAGTTTCCTTGAATATTTCGAACCGTATGACAAAAATAATGTTAATTCATTCCTTATTTAAAAAGTCGTATATGGAATGGATTTAGGTGTAAATTTGCCTTTATGGCGCACTACAATAATACTTTTCAGTGTAGTAGGATTTCTGGGTAATCTAGGACTAGATAGACAAGACACATAATTTAGTATCTGAACATTTGTGCATTAGCAAACAGTCATAGTTCTCAAAACCGCAGACATAATAGGTTCATCAGCTAACTTAGTTTGCGTTTCGTCTGAGGAGTGAACACGCTCAACTAAGGTTGTGATGTCACTTGATTAGAGCACTAAGCAACAATAGAGCCATAAAGTACAGACGGTCATCAACATATCTTTGACATCTATGAATTATTAGAATTCAAGTGAAAATTTATACACTTAAGTTTCCTTCAGGACCAGGCTCAAAAATTAGTGATTGCATCGAGTACAGTAGCTCTAACTCATTTTGTGCAAAAATATTTTACGTCTTAGTCTTGTTTTTGGCTACGACATCATCAGATAATGTTAGAGTGAAAATAACTTCTACGCCCAGAAAGGTTGAGATCCTTTTTGTCCTCTCGACCCAATTCAATAAGTATAAAAAACGAGTTGGTTAGTTATATATTTAAATTTGTATTACAAGCGTATCTTTAGTAAAATTCTAACTCATATTTGAATCGTAATGAGTACCTAGTGAAAACGGGGAATAACTCAAAACGGTAACGGCCACATTTTGAGTATTATTAAAGTGTGCTAATTAAATATATTCATTAATTGCTTCATGTGTCCATTATTTTTATTTCACTTGGTACAGTACTGACAAGATCGTTCTATTCAATACTTAGGTAGGCAGCCCTCGGTGTACCTAATGAGCTAAATAATACATATATCATAATATTGAGTACCTTATTAGATTTTCGCAGTAATGTAAGGAATATTACAGAGAAAATTATTAATTTAATAACGAAATAAGTGTCTAACGAAAACGCAATATCTTGTGACAACTCTCTCGGAAACGTGCTTCTGAAACTGAGAAATTATTTTAATATTCATTGTATGTGCGTGTTCCTTTAATGATGTATTTGGTACGCCGCACAAAGTAATATAAGACACGATTGATGTTCAGAAAACGTTTTACTTCAAGGATATAATTAAAGGTAACATTACGAATATTTCGCTTCATTAAATTCATATGTGTACTTATATGAGTAGAAAATCGTTGTGTTCTTTTCCTGTCGTTTAAATACATTTATTAAATAATTAATTATTATTAGGTATTTGGAAAAAAAATGTGTTGCTGTAATATACAAAAAACAAACTGATATTATGTCTTTATGTTTAAGCATTAAGTGCGACGATCATGATATTCCGAATTAATTATCTCTCTAGCGATAGACAGATCAACTTTGACCTATTGTTTTCGTTTTGTACAATAGCTTAAGTATTTTCAAATAAACGGATAGTTGAATAAAACTTGCACTCGCTCTGTCATGAAATTTATGTATCTAAATATTCATTAATACAAATATCGATAAAGAAACATTTTTTTAGTAATACAGGGAATATATAAACGTCCCATTTTATATGTCTTTGTATGAGGAAACTATAATAAATAGTAACAATTTTATTAGTTAAGAGACGCTTAGTGTGTGACGGTTTACCTTCGTGAAAATTATCTTGGCGGCGTCCAGGAAAGGTAAGGAACAGTTTCATAATTTATTGCTAACATTACAATATTGGTAGATATAATCTGTGTGATCTTATCATCGCGCGAATTAATCCATCGGAGTCCGTGTACAATATCAATATTGCGGATCGTTCTTACCAATCAAAATTTGAAATTGGATACTCAGAAATTTGTAACAAATTTGAAATTCTTTGTTTAACTTAGGCGAATTGGAGCAATGTTTGGAAACAAATTGATTGGCTAATAAATTGGTTGCCTAGTTTTTATTTCCGATCGCAGAGTAAACGCTGTCTAATCTAATAGAATATCACACAAATCTAAGACTTACAAGAATTTGGAAATATTTGAAATCCTCGCTTCAATAGCGGCGTAATTTTTTTAACACATAAGGAATATCCTATACACATTTTTTAAATATCATCCAAATATGTTTACAAAACACTGTCTTACAAAATTATAATATTTTTTTTTTTTTTTGTTAGTAACAGCTTATGTGCACTTTGCGTTAATGAATATTACGGTTCACTGACTACTATGACAAGATGAAATATATTATAATATTTAGAAAAGTTATTTGAGATTTAAATAATAGTCTAATACGATATGACAATAGCTTCGATATTACCTAAACAGTTCCGAGAAGCTTTGATTAATCAAACGTAGACGCGTGATTCGATTCAGTAATTCGTCCGTTCAATGGGGTCAAAGAATGGTATGTTAAATAACAACTTGATTTACTTATAGCGAACAAATCACATAACTAACCGTAACTGTTACACAGTTCGCAATGCTTTCAGTTATATTAAATCTGACTAGTGGTCGCCTAGGGGTCGAAAATCGACCGTAGTTAAATTAAATCAATTTTTATAAATTCGAAAACGTTCTCTA
>DWDX01001519.1:0-18335 GCA_018245675.1 Agara michaeli | reverse complement strand
GAGTGTAGTACACCCCCACATTTCACCAGTTACGTTTAAGTCCCACAATGGAATCGGTGGTGAGCCTATTGCCATGCTCCGGGCACACATCCAGACCCCGAGTCACTACTAGAAATTCTAAATTAGAAAAATCCAACAGTACCCAACCCGGGATTTGAACCCAGGACCACCTGATCGGCAGTCGCACTAGCAACCGACCGACCAACGAGGCAGTTTACAGTATAAATATTGGATACACATTGTTTTAGACAAAGCTCCACATTAGGCTATACATGATAATGCCTTCGTAAGTTTGGAGACAGCCAGTGTTCACGATAAACACGACTGCGACTTCAATGTAAGCTATCGAGTGTTAGGTACTTGGAACACAAATTCTAAAATTCTCATCCAGATTCAAATCCGGCAGAATATCACCCCTTTTTAAAGTAACTGTGTTGAATACGGATCTCGTCTCAAGATAAAAAGGGTTAGTTAGTCAAAATGCTGGACAATTTCAGTTTTGAAAAGTTACTCTAAAGCAGAGAATTTTCAGAGCAAGGAATTTTCTTCACCGTTATGTAAGTGACATTCTTAAAAATGCACATAGCTATTAATTTTAGCAATTCATATCATGATTCAATCCCAATAAGCAGTTTAAAATATGTACATGAACCTTTACAATATTCTACAGTAAATGTAATATTTACTGTTAATTAACCGATTTAATTAACCGATTCATTGATCAAACTATATTGATTGATTGATTGATTGATTAAAAAGCAATATTCGATGATCTGACTCCGGAATAACCGTTAAAATATCTCTGTACGCCATCTGACTTGTCGTTTCAATTTAAAAACTCCACGGCCCTTATCTAATGTTATCTAGAGTGCAGGCTTATCTCAATTTAATAATGCTATCACAACTCTCGACTCTGATAAAAATACCTGCAGTGAGCTATGTGCATCTATAGATGAGGAAGTGTGATAGTTTAGATACCATCCTATACTAAATGAGCAAAGCTTGCATCTTCTAATAAATATATTTGTAAAATTGGAAATTAGTATTTTTTTGGATTAAGTAATCTATATCATAGACGAAGCACGTACAACAACAACATACGGTCACGCCAGGTCCCTAACGGGGTAGGCAGAAAGCACCGAGTGCCAATAATCTCCGTCCTTGCAAACCTGACGCGCTTCGTCTACATTCATCATTCTCTTCATGCATATACGCCGGTTTCGGAGACTCTTGACTCTTCCGTCAGCCAATATCTGACCTATTTGGTCGAGATAGGACAGTGTAGGTCTCCCTCAACGCCTACATCCATCAACACTCGCATTGTATATCTGCTTCGTCATTCTTTCATCGTCCATTCTTTCCACACGTACGAAGTACGAAGCGCGAAGTAGGTCATTTTTATAAGGATAGAGATATTTGTCTACCCCATTGTTCCAGGTAATAACGTGGTGGTATAATAATTAGAAATCGATTTAGAATCTTTCACTTTCTTCCAGTTCACGTTACGATATTAAATAGCGTAGTGCGATAATTAGATAACCAATTGGCCACTATACCGCACTGGAGCTGGGCGGTAGAGAATCATAGTGCAAGCTTCCCCCGATCGCGAAGACCTGTGCTTAATAGTGGACATATTAAAGGTTCCAGCCACGTACAGCTCATTGTTCATCTTATTGGTGGCACAACTTTGACAGGTTGAGATATAGATAATAGCCACATAGCAGGTCATTTGAATGTGTGGTTGAGTAAATGCATGTCGGCACCGATAAGGGCTTTCTCCAACCTGAAACTGCATCTGAAATGTACGCATTCAGTTTCAAAATCAACCATTTGTTCGAACTTATCTTGCACTGAGAATGTGGTAATAGAAATTACGAAGCAATGCATTTCACATTGAACCTTAAACATTATTCCATTGTAGGACTTAAATGTAACTGGTGAAATGTGGGGCTGTACTATACTCCTCTGCCTACCCTTAGGGGATTACAGGCAATAACGATATATAAAAAAAAACTATTGGTGTCGCCGTATTATAACGCTCAAGGAATACTTCAGAAGCAAAAGTGTTCAGCCTTCACAATGGTCTAACTGCAAGTAATTACTTTTTAACCGACTTCAAAAAAAGGAGGAGGTTCTCAATTCGTCTGTATTTTTTTTTTAAATTAAAAAGCATTCCAATAGTAACTTTAAAATTATCCCATAACCGAATATCGAATTTTAATATTGGTCTAACCCACCATTTACTTGCACCCATCGCGAAACCTAACTGAGCATCCATAATAAATTACTGTCATTCAGTCAGTCAGGCTGTTCATAAAGAACTTTCTACGCATCGAAACCACTATGTGGTCGGGCACACACTGGCTGATAATTGTGCTTTCATAACTTATCTGCTTTTACTCTGTGGTACAATATTCCATTTTGTCTATGGTGTGGCATTTAAATACAGTAGTGTAGTGCAATAGACATAAGGTACTGTCAAAAGTCGTATAATCGATAACGATGGCTTCTTCAATTTAAATATTTTATTCGTTTTAGAACTGTTAGAATAAGAAAACATCAACGCCGGATTTATTATCGCCGAAGCATGCAGCGCTTTTGAAACCATATGGTAGAAGTGTGAGGAATATACCAAAAGTTCCAAATTATGTTTTAGATATAACACATCCATTATCAACTACGTATTATCGTAAGACGTACTAAACATGTCTTAACAGAACCAAATCAGAATCGTCTCCCTTCACTGCAAACAAAAATCGATAGCTACGTACAGACATACGTGACTAAACGTGAAATGTAACAAATGATATCTGCGGTATACGATTTGCATCACTTATAAACGAACTTCGTTCATGGTGTTGCCAGCGCTGAGATCCGTTTTTTTCAATTATCCGGCAAACTAATAGGGCACACATTATAGGCAGAGTTCGTACGCACATAGCATCCACATATACAAACCCTGTTATATATTTGCGTGTATTGGTACTATATGCCCGTGCTTTAACAAAGCGCGTTTGATCGAGATGCAACACAACTCCGGATGAGCCGCCATTATTCAATATGTCAGCACTCATCTACTTGTACAATAGTACCAGTTGCGTTCATAGGAGTGTCATTAAGAATTTTTATAATTTGAAAAATAACCGTTGCAAATCGCGTACAAAAAAACAAATACAGAAAAAAAGGAAAAAATAATTTTAATCTACGTTTTCGGATGGCGCGCGGGAATCTTCACGTCATCTTAGATGTCAGATCGCGGATGACGTTTGAAAATGACACATTAAACATCACTTTAACGTTCGTTCTGTCAAACTTCTCTCTTTGATGGTACACTACAGGTATTATAGTCGTTAAAAGAGCCGATCATAAAGGCGGTAACGAAGATAAATTGAATGGCAGTTTGCGAACTTCGGTTCAATACAATGGCCTAATTAGGGAGTACCGCGAGGCAATTTACAATTCCCTTGACGGCAGTGAATATGCGTGTGTTCTTGTTGAAATTGAAACAACTTGTACCATTAGCGTAACAACCATTATCTTGCTCACGATTATATTTTGAAAGTAACCCGTGCTCGAACAGAATACTCTAGAACTATGCATAATATATTTGGTAGTATAAATTAACTTTTTAATATACCAAATATAGGAATTAAATATTATCGATAACATATTCTCCATGAATATTCTTCACCATAATTAGATTAGGAGGACGTTGCCAGAATTCGAACTCCAAACGACGTTAACAGAAAGTTAAAATCTGAACCACTAAACGTACTGATTATAAATTTAATACGAAGTCGGTGATATTATCATAAGTATGTTTCATAACACGATTTAAAATTCATCTTTAAACAAAATCATGGCGTATTAGGACGTTAAAGTGTAAACGATTTCTCATTAAACATCATAGGATATCACCATGTAGTGAGAATGTTAAATCACTATTTTATTTTACTCCGAGCTCAAGATGTAGAGCCACATCCAATCATTTGCACACTCATGCTAATGGTTCCTTGAAGGAAGACAGTAAAAACTTAATGAGTAATTACAGGAGGAGCCAGATTCATTTGTAATTAAGAGTAACAGGGTGTCATAAATTAACCGCGAACGCATTTTTATTGATACAATTGACCAATTGTCTTCGCTTTTTTAATTATAAATGACGGATAAATGCGATATAGAATAAAAACATTAACGGTATTATTTCATTCTGCCAATAATGTGTTCACCGAAATATAGTAGGAAATGTATGTAATGTATAGACATAGAAACTATAGGTTTCCCGATGATGAATTCATATTTGTCTAATTTTGTTGTTCCACTGTTGGACACGGGTCATCTCACAGAATGTGAAGACAATATTATATTTTACCAATGGCCAAGGACAATTTAGCAGACTTCAAATATCTTAGAAAAATTTTCGGAACTCTTAACATGTGTTAGTTTCGTTGTGAGGTTTTCCCAAACTTAAATATTTTAGTGAAAAAAACCCATATTTTAGTACAAACTAAGTGGGAACTGGAGGTAAAATTGAGTCCATAAATGCCACGCTTATCATTTCCTGTGTTCGATTCTAACCGCCATTATTGAGTAACGACGTCATTATTAAGCAAATAAAAATAATGACGGTTAAAATGTAACGATCCACGTTTTGATACTTCGCCTACACTGTATGTAGAACTCACATTCGTGTTGTGAAGTAATCATAGTATGCCGAGCCTTAGTGGCGAACAATTTCATAATTAAATACAACTAATTAAGTATAAGCGTGTCATATCTATTTAAAAACTTCTAGGACAAGTCGGTTTGTATTGTACCTAGGTTCCTACGTATACAATACGTGAGCGTATATAAACAATAATATTGTAAATTCTTAAAGAGCACGAATCATTTCACGCATTAAAAGTTAAGATCGGAAAAGTTGGAAAACAAATAAAAAAGCATTTCTTCATAAAATAACTGATGCACAGAATTTAAAAAGTGTTGCTATTGTTCAAGTCAAATAATAAAGATAGAGTCGAAGATGTCACAATAAAAATTTATAACAACATTGTTACTTATAAATCATGGCAATAAAATTTACATTTTTAACATTGAAATGGAATGTTTTTTGAAACAAGTCACGTGGACGAGCCTCTTGTCGTTTATTTAATACTTTTGTATAAAACTCCAATTTATATTCTTAAAGCTCGCATTTGACACAAAATGAATAAGAAATTATTTTAATGAACTGCATCACTACGCTATACAAAATTTTATTTCAGAAATCTTCATAATTCATAAGAAACCATATCGACGTGCTACAAACATCTTCAACGTCCATTTGTAATGCCCACAACCATAGACCAATTTAAAAAACTAAGAGACCGTTACACTTTCAATTGTTAGGTATAGCCTATTGCGTGCAATGATTACGTTGTTCCAATTTTAGATCAAATTCATTTTCATAAATCTATTAAATGAATTTTTTTCATTACTGCAGTCCAATGTTTGAAATAATAACTTTTTTTTCTTAAATATTTCATGTTATTTGTTATATTCGTTATACTTGGGTCTCAAAGGTTCCTCAACAAAATTCCAATTTGCTTCATGTGTAGAGTATGTCAGCTAGAACACTTCATCTGTTTCCATCTTAGTGAAACGGCTTTCTCCGCTAATGAGAGATAAATGTAAACAATAAAACAGGTACTTACAACGATAGAAAGTAAATCCGAAATACGAACACAGCAACGAACGTTAGATCACGACTCAACGGTCACCGTGCACAGTCACAGTCCAATTGGAAAATAATGATTGAAATAAATAAAAAATATACAACACAAAAGGTGAATGAATGTTATTAACACAAAATTATAACTGAAAAGCACTTTTCGTTAAACGGTAACACGTTCGACACAAATGTATTTCTGAACGTTGTTTTCAAACGGAACGCGGGAATTTTGACAGCGCGGAGTTCAAGATGGCGTCCGCGCGTGCGCACTTCGCGGCAACCCGGGTCGTTCTGTCTCTATCAAGAGGTAGCGAACACCGCGCGCGCCGCCGCTCGACCACACCGATGCATGATAATATAGACGGGGACATGTTTTTTATCTCTATGGCATTACGTTCAGAATAGGTACCGTAAATGATCAGTTTGTAAATACTGTTTATTTTATTTGTAAGCGCTCAGTTCAATGAACTAAATAACGTAATTTAAGCAACAGTGCGACGGCAATTGTTTGGGTTTCCATTTCAACAACGTCATCCTCCCATCTATGTCCACGTAAAGCTTTACGTGACTTCCAGATATTGCTTCGTTAGCAAATTACTTTGTGATTTATATCTTATATATCCTATCAATATTCTTAAAGCATCGTTATTGAAATCGCTATTAATAATTTCATGACTGTTACGAAAAATGTTCACTAAGCTGAAACTAAACTTTAAATTTATGTTATTAGAATGTATACAGATATAAAACTCGTTATAATCATAACATTACAACAAAACTCAAAGTCTCACGTCTTAGCGGTGTTGCATATTAAGGCATAAGTGCATATCAGGAATATGAATCAGGCTGTAAAAACTTTAAGATCTCTCAAATAAAAATTCCGACGAATCTCCGTGTATAACATGTAAACTGTATGATCACCATACATTACTTCATGTTAGAAGATTTGGGGGATTCAAAAACATGTTAAGCGCATGTGTCTATGAGTGCGAGAAGACTTTGGAGAGACGCTTCGCTACGACAAATGCGAGGAGACCAGGTCAAGAAGCGAAAGAAGTTTGTTAGGATCGTAGCCGGTGATAATCCTTAGTCTCTAGTAACTAACATGAAGCGCTTTAACTATGCAAACGCGGTACAACTGTAGCTATTTTAGTGCTTAAAACATTGCATTTCCGTACAGTAATATTTACAAATTTTCCACAAAAAAAAATTAATTGAATTAAACATTACTACGAAAACAAGAATAGTTTTAGTACCTATTGTTTTACGACGGGCGATTTACAATTAAGACTTATAATAACCGTTACTAAATTGAAATGTAATTTAATCCTAAATTAATAATAACCCGTGATACACAAAACGCAAGGTGTCACTACCGAAACAAAAGGCAACGTTCGTAACTATTAAACAAAACATTATCATCTGTGAAAAACACGTTCGAAAAAGAGCGAATTGTTGTACAATTTGCACCGGTTGTAACTATAAATTTAATATCGATTCACTTTCAAAAATTTTGCATTTTACTTTTTAACTGCACAAAGAACGACGCTCAGTCGTCTTTAGCTCTAACATACAGTTATAAATTCTATAACTGGAAGCATTTTAAGACTTTCCAACAAGCGGGTTCGCGGCCAAACGCTAATGTGACATCTTAGTTATATCTCGGGACACCTTAAGCATGGCCATCTGATTCCAAACTAGGCATAGCCTGTACTGTGGTGATGGCAGAATAAACTACATAAATACACACTATATAATACTTAAATAAAGTTCATAGTTGTAATATTTAAATGCTCAATATAAATATCATTTTGCAAGCAAAAGTAAAACTTTGTCCACGCCCGTAATTGTTTATACAATGACGGTTACGAAATACCGGATTTATCCCAAATTCTCAAGGAATTATTGGACAAAAAAGAATTCTGGATGCGCTGCCGTATCGTGCGAAGCCCCTGAGGGTATGCAAATTAATCCCGCTCTAGGGTTGCCAACTGCAAATTTGTCAGCGCCAACAACTTTCAAAATTTTTAAAGTTGAAATGTTTCAACGCAGCTGTTTTTGGTATTAATAAATATTCAAATTGGTACATGGTTGATTAAAATATAGATACATATAATGTTCATAAAATGTAATATGTAATAAAATATAAATAGCATGCTCATAAAATGATGCAACGTTTACAATCCTGAAAGCCTGGATGATACATAAAATTATTTGCATTGTACTCCGCGAATTTATTAAGAAATCAGAAGGTTTCCAGAAAAATTGGGCTGATGACACCCCTGCCGCAGACGTGCATCATTTAACAATTTGGGAGATATTTCCGTGGGATACTCATTTCATGTTTGCACAACATTCTTAGCCGTTCCCAACCTAAAACTTACATACTTTTATTATTACTCCACAAGTATTGTCTCTGTATCTTAGCGTAGAAATAACTCTATAATATAAATTTTATTATTTGTATTTATTTAGACGTTCACAACAGACAGAAAGGCTTCGTGACGGTAAAAGATTAACTCCGTTTAAAGATATTTGCGTAACAAGAGTTTCTCAAGCACGTTTTAGGCTTCACGGATAGCTCTTAAAAAGCCAGAAGACTCCGGGAATACCTCAAAACGTAGCTCATTCCGCATTTGACACGTGCACGGTAAGGATAATATTAACCGCAGTAACTAATGCACGTAGGAATGCCCGAAATTACCCCATACTCCTGGGGGTATGTACCTAATTATGGTATTTATTACAACGTTCTCTGGGAGACGAAACACATGCGATAAATATACTTTAGCTTTGAACAGCCTGTATAAGAGAGGTTAGTCATTTAGCCAATAACGTTTGTCATTTATCATTCAATGTGGAAACACGTCAGGTCTGTAATGATAGATATATGGCACTTGGTTAGAATAATAACAGTAATGTTTTATTGATGACAAATTAATAATTTTCATTTTGTTTCTGCTAATGAAGTGTTCTCATATCCTGTAATTGAATGCGTAGATAGTACTCAAATCAGTATCTTTTTATTAACTTTTTAACATCACGCCTGTAATCCCCTAAGGGGTAGGCAGAGGAGTGTAGTACACCCCGCATATTTCACCAGTTACGTTTAAGTCCCACAATGGAATAGGTGGTGAGCCTATTGCCATACACCGGGCACACATCCACACTCCGAGTCACTACTAGAAATTCTAAATTAGAAAAATCCAACAGTACCCAACCCGGGATTCGAACCCAGGACCTCCCGATCGGCAGTCGCGCTAGCAACCGCCCGACCAACGAGGCAAGTCTTTTTATTAACAAACACTCTAAACCAGAATTATTGACATTTCCCTAATCTATAATGTGCCTAGTGCGAGTTTTCATCTCTACTCGTTCCCGAGAGAGTAAACTACAATTTGCATGGGATTTAAACAGCGCCAACTAGTGTCAGCAATGGGAAAACTAATTTTGCGAGTGCGAATGTCAGTAGCACTTGTCAGTGGGTGACGTTGTCGCACGTGATTGTTTCAAGAGCTCAGAGAGTACCAAATACAAAATTTTACATTCGATACGTCAACACCATGGCGACTCACACTCGCTTCTCGTCGTGAATATATTTGTTAAACTCGCACTCACCACACTAAAACACATTAGTTATTTATAAGTGAATACGTCACGGCTGGGTCAAATACAGATAAAAAAAGAGAAATCAGTTACTTATTCTAGCTAATATAATTTATCAATAATATTTTTATTAACTCGACAAGCAACAATGAAAGGATTCCTAATATAATTATAATTCGTAATAAAAGTATTTATTTATTTTTGTTCTTAATAATTGCTATTTTTACTCAGGACATTTATCTTCTACAGGCTTATAACAGCTTTTAGTGAAAACAATTGAAGCCGTATTGTATATTAAATTACTGGCTTAGAGGATTATGAGACAGTGCCCTAATTTTTCCAGAGTTATTTTATTATAATTGGTTTAGTGAATTTGATAGCCAAATTATGTTTTTCGCACGCCTGTGATTAGAAGCCAAATGTGGATTGACGACATTACATACATTAGAAACAGTATAAACTTTTATAACATCCATAAGACGTGCAGGTTTCCTCACGATGTTTTCTTTCGCTGTTACAGCCAGTGCAATGTTTTTTAATGTTTAAAAAAAAAGTTAACTTACCTGATCATGCTGCTGCGCCGCCGCCCTCGCAGCCTCGCGCCTCAGTTGGATGATCACACGCTCCTTCGATTTGATTTCCTCCAGCTGAAAATGAAGGGAAACCATTCATTATGCAAATCAACAAAATCAGCTCAGTCATCTATCATTACCGATGAGTTTTAATGTTGAAACGAAACGCCCTATTTTTGTTTCGTTTCGTTGATATATTTCGTCTCCGTCTTAATACTTGTATAGGAAAGAGAAAGGTGTTTAAAAAGCAGGTCTGTAATATACTAGTTCACTAGTTTTTTTCAAGTTTACCGAAGCGTATAAAATACACTTCGAGCGCCTGATTATATTAAGTGAGCTACACAAACTAACCTTAAGACACGTTGCAATATATAATACTTCAGGCGCTTCTAATATCATTTACTAAACGCCGCTAGATTTTCCTACTAAATGAAACTTTTTACATAATGACTGCAGAATTTTTAATACATTACAGATAACTTTGTGAGTAAATTATTATAATCTAACGCGCTGAAGAGATTTGTATGTAGGTACTGGACATCTTAAAATGTGTACTTACTCGTAAGTATTGTTTGAATTTAGTCATGCTCATGTCAAATTTCTGCTTAACTTTTTCTTGTATTATAACGAATGGTCGATTTCCAATTGAATACAATAGGCAAGCCCACTAAGCCCGCTAATAACAACTTTTAAAACACCAGCGTAAAAAACGAAAATAATACATAAATTAACCTTCAGAAATATAATAAAAGTTGCTAATTTATTCAAAAGAACATGAAGATACACGTTTTTTATCCTTTTTTTTTTAGATCATAGAATAGATAACATTAGCCAAATTCGAACCGGTCTAGCCTTAGTTGTGCTGACAAATTAGTCATCCTGGCAACATCAATGTAAACGCCCACAATCACTGCATACAAAGATACATTTAATATAATTAGTTCAAGTGCTGAAGTGTTTTATTTATCGTGTTTTTTCTGCACTATATATATAAAACGAAAATGGGTTAATGGCCAGCCCGTATACCAGATGTCGTTACATCGCCTGTAGGCCTCCGACGATTGTTACTTACCGACTGTCTACTTAACGTGGCCTCCTAAGCACGGAAACGCTCGTAAAAATTTGCTCAGCAGTGGAATATTTAAGGTTTAGAGGTCTAACCAACAAAGGGGGGGAATAAAACAATTCAATTGAAATCTAGTGAAAATTAATATCCCTAAACATTGAGATTAATTCATTTTATCTGTACGCTCCGTTCTAAGTATATTTATAGCTGCCTGGTTAAAATAAAACAGGCCTTGTGTAAAGTCATCCTAAGACATTTTATTTATCGGAGCGCTTCCAACATCCATATCTGATTCTAAATTAGGCAATTGAATGCCCGCGGTATGGTGACCGGACAGCTGAGAAACATATACACATACTGTATAACACTTAGACGAATATTTTTATTATACACAAACACAGAAAAAATGTGCTTGTAACACAAATGTTGGGATAGAGAATCGAACCCACGACACCTGGTTCCGCAGTCAGGTTCTCTAACCGCACCACCAAGAGGGTAGTCGAGGCCAGTAGACGTTTGCGCGCTTACCAGTTTGTGGCACTGCGCACGCGCATCTCTCCGCGCGGCCAGCTCGAGCGCCGCGTGCTTGGCCACCTGCGCGCGCAACTCGGCCGCGCGGGCGCACTCCGCCGCCTGCGCAACCTGGAAGCCACACGGATATCATACATCGGCTATTAACCGACACTTTATCCTATCATTGGAGATTCATCATCAGAGATATCGCTAAAGGACATGCCTACATTGTGTCGTTATGTAATAATTTTAGCGAACACCTCAATATGTTATACTTGAACATACAATTTTACCTTCATCGTGACAGATGCTTGACATTTACAAAATTAGGTAAACTATTTAAAAAGTATCGGAACTTGGAGCAGTATAGAAAATGATGGGAACTGCGGAAAAATTAAAGGATATTTTTTTAAAACACAGATGACTATAGCAATGAAACAGAACACTAATTGCAACTACGAATTGTCAAAATAGATAGAGCAATTGAAAAACGCACCGTAGCCAAGTCCGATGCGTGTGTTTATTCAGAGAAGCAAAGCGGAGAGAATATCATAAATTGTGTACAACACTATCACCTTTATCTCCACACCGTAAAGCACATATTTGTACAGCGATAAAAACACACGCATAGCTTATCACTTTTGCGATGTTCAAGGAATTGAACACTGATTGTCATTACCGAGTGTTATAGTTTTCGTGTAACGTATGTAATTGATGTTGTAAATTATTATATTTAAAAGTTCGTTCTAGTAATGTCTTGTAAAGCAAAACAAATCGTTAAAAGATTTTAAGTCACAATATTTCCTCGACAAAATCACTGACCAGCTGACTGTTCGATATTCATACTTGTAATAAGCGACACAATTAAACGATGCCAATATTTTCTTTGCGCTATAATTGACGGGCCTTCATTGTACACACTGACATTCCGCTAATGGCTCCAAACGCGCCGCATTAACACTAAAACGACCTTAAACTTCGCAGTCCGCCACAATTATTCCCAGAAGCGACACGCGTAACACTAAAATGGCCACCAAACGCCTCTGGCTGGTGCTCCTTCTATATAATTCTATTGACATCAGCGCATCGAACGTTCTCGATACCGAAATATTCACTTATCACAACGAAACATCGTTCAAAGCGGAATTCGCGTTTCAAGTTGTTGAGAAAATATTCAACGCATTCCGCCAATGGTTCTTTACAATAACATTCTGCGAGTTCACCTATTTTGAAAATAGAATCCTGAAATATACTGAAAACTATGGCTCCGGGTACCCGGTTATGCTGCTAAACGGTTGTCCGAACTTGAACAAGACCAAAGTGAGGCCTAAAATTAACATACACGGACAAACCGCGTATGTGGTAACCTCAGAAACGTTAACCATTGATGAAAGTGACTTTTCGATAGAGGCCTTGCTGAGAACAGGAGTTTTCAAGCCGAGGAGTGCCGTCATATTTGTGATCAACACCCCGGTGAAGATAGATAGCTACTTTTACTTCGCAATGAAGAGCCACTTCCGACTGCTTTGCAGTAGAAGCTTAACGAACTCTGTGATTTTGGTCTGGTCTGGTGAATTAAAGATGTTCACCTACAATCCTTTCAATGAGGAAGTAAAAGATATAACAAGTGTCAAAGACGTGAGTAGCCTTCTAGCGAGACAGTACGACGACCTCTTCGGAAGCGAGTTGCGTTTGAGTGTTTTCAGAAAAATCTATACATCCGATGAAACTGGACCAGTTCATTGCGTTTCGAACTTAGCGAAAACTGTCATGCAATACCTAAACGCAAGCTGTAGACCGTTGCCGCCACGAGATGGAAACACGGTCGGTGATTTGCTAGAGAACGGTACAGTAACAGGAGTGACTGCAGATCTTATGGATGGTTATACAGATTTGGAACTCAATTCTCGAATATTGAAGAACTCTTATTACGGTTACATAGACACAACTTATCCGCTCGAGCAAGACGAGTTGTGTTTTCTAATCAAGAAATCGTTAAAGCAATCGACATTTACAACAACATTAAAATTAATATCGCAAGATATGCTTATACTGTTTATGTTCAATGTTATACTATTAATAGCCCTTTCGCTAATTATACGCAAAGTCGAAAAGAAAGTATGGAATATCGATGACAATCGAACCACCTCTGTCACTGTAATGGATTTGATTAAGTGCTTCATAAGACAGACTGTTGATTTTAAATTTTCAGGCCCATTATTCAGATCTGTTATTCTAATGATTATGATGTATTCGTTAGTAGTCGATTGCGCTATAGATGTAAGTTAGAATATTTCACATCTGGATAACAATATGTGTAAGTTGTACGTAAAAAAACTTAAACATTCAATAATTTTTTTTCAGGGCATCATCACATCTGCAATAGCCTACGTAAGATTTAAGCCGGACATCAACACTTGGCAGGAGCTGTTAAATACAAATGTAACTTTTGGCATCCATAACCGCCACGTAAAGACATTTTATAAGAGTTTAAGCTACGAATACCACGAAAAAGTTATGAAACGTATGGAAGTATTTAGCGACCAAAAAATCAAGGACGTGATTGAGAAACGCCAGTTTCAATATGCGGTCTTACTTCGGAAATCCGATGCCAAATATATTAGCAGGAAACAATCCAATATGCAGGATGGGAGACCACTCTTTCATACTGTAGAAGAATGTCCAGTACCTTGTTCAATAGTATATGGCCTGCGTTATGGAAGCCCGTATCTGACAAGACTAAGCAACTTACTTCACCATCTGAACCAAGGGGGCATACTGCAATATTGGAGCAAATCTGATGAATTCACCCTGTATGAAAGTCAAAGAAAAGCTATTTACAATGGCGACAATAAAGAAAGAAAACCTTTGAGTAACAAAAATCTTAAGGAAATGTATATCGTTTTGTTGATAGGTGTATTAATTGCAACTTCTAGTTTTATCATAGAGTGCTCTTTAGCCATTATTAATAAGTTAAAATTGATATTCCGAAAAGGACGCTAAAACCCAACACTTTCAGCAACTACAATATTTTAAGAGAAGTGTATCACAATTAATAGAATGACTAAGTAGATCAACCATTACCTTGAGTTTCTCTTGAAGACCCTTATTCGCTGACTTCAAAGACTGAATTTCTGTAGCCAGTCGTTTGATTTCGACTAGTTTATTGTTTCCTATCTGCGTGTCTTCGTTCTTTTCTGGTTTGATCGCTGTTCGGAGCTGTTTGTCCAAGAGGTCCTCTTTCTTTTTGAATTCAGTCTTCAAGTTCCTAATAGTGCTTTCGTGCCGCGCCTTCAGCGCTCTAACCTCGCTCCGCTCGACGTGAGCGCCTTCTTCAAGGTTGCATTATCAAGCCTTAACCGTTCGACGAGGCCCTTCAGTTTATTGAGGAATGCTTCGTCGACGATCCGCTTGTGGTCTTCGGCTATGGCGGTGATCTGGCTGGAGGTCGATGTGTCGGTGGACGCCATTTTGTGACGTCACCGTGTCGTATTCTTCGGGGACGTGTCTCGAACGTCCGCGGTCTAAAGCCTCGTACTATGCTAGTACGGATCGTAAGCGTGACGAGTCGTTCGTGCTCGTTCTGGTTGTATTGCAGATGCTGAAATTGAAAGAATTATATATTAATAATCGTTGTTAGGAATATTATTTAGGAAACATTCCACTATGTATGTGATGGCCCTATTTTCGTTGTATGATTGGAACGGTAATAGTTACCGAGCGTTATTGCCGTACAACAACTGATATCAGATACACAAAGCATCATTTCTACATTACGCTTTTTAATTAAAATGAGCATATACGCGTCGACTTGAGAACCTCTTTTTTTTGTCGGTAAAAATACATTAATGATATCTAGAATTACGCAATATAAACGCAGACTACGGTAGGTGCGGCAAATAAAATCAAAACTCAAGTGAAACCCCTTTTGTGCGGCGCTCCCCGTTTCTACGAATTTCCGTTAGCGGTACGGTTTCATATTCCCCATGACGCGTCGACTTCGTGCGTCGAACTTGAGAATACTTCACAATATTTAATTTCTAGATGACAGCATAGTAGTTCATATAAAGCGTTTTAAGTATTCTATGTCCTTTTCCAATTTCCAACTATCTCCGTATCGAAAAAATAATTACAACTCAAAAGAACCGCTATTACCAGAATTCAATTGTATGTAAATGAGCTTAATTATTTCGCGTCAAACTATAATATAATTTTTCGCGGAAGCCCCTTCGTGGCCTGTTCGGATCATAATCCTTAGACAAGGCGAAGGTTCAAGAACATTACTAAGGTTTCATATAACATTTGAGCCAGGTCTTTGTTACGGTTTTTGTTAATTCAAACGAAACTTACTCATAATAATATACCCATAACCTGTAGTCAATGGATACTTTACATTTTGCGAAGCATTTAAAATGCAGAATAATACGTGCATTGTAATAAGTCCGGTAAAAAATCATTTATTCCTATTAACAACGGTCCAAAAAACCATATAACAATCGACGAACGCACATCATTACTTGCGTAATCTGCATTTGTTTAACACAAATGTAGGAGCACTCTACTAATAAAAGACTATTTCATCTCTCATATGATACCGTCTATCGTTATTTGCAACACTAATCCTCCTGGAGCTAATGTGTTGCCATCCATCAAAGACTCTTTTTAATTCATGTCATAAATGGTTCATATCACAGCAGGATCAAATACCATTATTATTTATGTGACGATTCCTATATGTATTAATTATAACAACAAATCTTAAGGATTTTAAATTCGAGTTATTATTTATAAAAGAATTTCGTACTGTTACGCGACGCAGACAAAAGATACGTAAGGAATTTAATTATCTGCGGTGCATTTGTAGTCTATGCCCAAATAAAAATAGCTCAGTACCCTCCAATTTAAAATGGGCCACGCCGCGTCACTCGACACTCTGACATCATTAGTTAATGGCCAACATTCTGCCGTAGCAGGTGGCAGAAAATATCGGGAAATTATGACTTTTACAGGCAATTTTAGACTGCAGCTAAAATCCAAGAACTTGTAGATTATGACTACTCGCGCTAAGGAAGTCGTGATTAAGAGCAAATCAATACTACTATTATAAACTAGCTTTTGCCCGCGACTTCGTCCCGCGCATATGAGTATATTATTATACAAATGTTATTATACATATAAACCTTCCTCTTCAACCACTCTATCTATTAAAAAAACCGCATCAAAATCCGTTGCGTAGTTTTAAAGATCTAAGCGTACATAGGGACAGAGAAAGCGACTTTGTTTTATATTATGTAGTGATAAGTCGGATACAACGATAGATCGGAGAAAAATGGGAAAACCAAAACGAACTAAATATACTTACAAATTGCGAAAAATAGCTTGGATCAAAAAAGGCATAGACTGCAACTCTGTCAGAGAACCAAAGTAGCCGACATAGCTCAAAGAATTAGCAAGCTTAAGTGGCAGTGGGTTGGCCATGTCTGCCGAAGAACCGATAACCGTTGGGGGAAACGAGTTCTTGAGTGGAGACCGCCACTCGGCCAACGTAGTGTAGGACGCCCTCCGGCTAGGTGGGATGACGACCTGCGAAAAGCTGCGGGCAGACGTTGGATGCGGCAAGTCGAGGACAGGCTGACAATGATGATGATGATGATAGACTGCAACTCTGTGGAGCGATGGGTGTGACTTAAAAAAAAATACGTCCGTCATTGTCTGCCGGTCGAGTCGTCTCACGGTGACGCACTGTCCAGGGTGTTCCACTGCGCGGCGTGGAACTGCATGGCGGGCGCCATCTGCCGCCAGGCGCCGAAGCCGGCGATATACTCCGCGCTGTTCGACCGCGCCGCGTGGGGGCGGCTGGTGGACGACCGCGTGGACTATCGCCTGCCCATCGCGGAGCGTTCGGTGGGTACCCGGCGCGGGCGGCCGAGGTGTCGCCGATGCCGGCTGTGCCCGCGCAGAAATTGGATGTCCAACAACCAATGTGTCCGGGAATCGATCGTTGGGAATTTCGTGTTTTGGAAATGTAAAATCTAAGCAGGTGCGCTACGTCAACAGCGCGTTGGCTTCTCCATTTTCGGAGCAGGTGAAACTGCCGGTTGGCTTAGCCCACTTACCTTTATCTAAAGATTGATTTTGTTTTTTTTCGTTTATTCGTTCATAAGAATGTTTTTTGTTGTATGCCGATTGTTACGGGACGACATGGTCGCTCTGCGACAAAGTCCTTTCAGTAAATTTAAAAAAAAAAACCAATGAAGTACACGAAATATATATGTATGTATGTATGTATGTATGTATATATATATATTTATTTTTTTTCTCTGTAAACTGAAACTAGCAAACAGGCAGACGGGCCACCTGATGGTAAGTGTTCACCGTCGCCTGTGGACACGTGCAACACCAGAGGGAGTTACCCACACGTTCCGGTTTTGAAGGAGAGCTCTGTTCACGCCTTTCTCGAAGAGCCCCATGTCACAGCGCTCCGGGAAAGCCTCGTATAGATAGTATAGATTATGATCCGTCGGTACGTTGCAGACGCGGCAGACGACGCGGCAAGCGGTGTCCATAGACGTGTCGGAGGGGGAGGCCGGGCCGCTCAGCGCCGGCACGCAGTCGCGCACGGCGCCCTTCCTGCGCACGCTGTCCGAAAACCCCTTCCTGCACGACGCCCCCGAGGTGGTTGAGGTGAGGGGTTATTTTATTATTTATTTATTTAATTAAGCAATTAAATATTAGCATATCATGATACATAGAAATATAGTAAAAGTAAACAGTATAGAAACAAAAGCATTATCGCTACATAGTATAAAACAAAGTCGCTTTCCGCTGTCTACCCCTATGTATGCTTAAATCTTTAAAACTACACGCA
>DWDX01001518.1:0-18342 GCA_018245675.1 Agara michaeli | reverse complement strand
TTCCGTCAGCCAGTATCTGACCTATTTGGTCGAGATAGGACAGTCTAGGTCTCCCTCGGCGCCTACATCCATCAACAATCGCATTGTATATCTGCTTCGTCATTCTTTCATCATCCATTCTTTCCACATGCCCGAACCAGCGGGCATTACCTTAATTAATTAAACAGATAATTATTATCAAACTTGTATCTCTTTGTATAGTAGTTACACAGATGAAATGTTTGTTCTCTCATCATTTTGCTTACTTCGATGCATGCTCATTTTTTTTCGATAAAACGCTAAATTTACGTCCCTTTTGTACTCCATTTTGATGCAGTTGTCAAGTTATATTGCATAAGGTGACCTCTACACTTTTGTTATATGCCAAGTTAATATCATAGTTCGGTAAATAAGTAGTATCTACTGACGATGCTTGTAAGAAAGTCATCAGAAATCTTAATAGAGCGTGCAGCCAATTACGCTAATGAATTCTAAACGATTCGCTCCAGGCTCAGCAGTCATCAATAAACCTGTCATTTTGAATATTCATTTTGTGGTATAAGTAGAACTCTTACTTAACGGAGAGCTGGAAGAGATGCTTTTCAAATAAAGTACTTTGTTTTTTGGATAACTAATTTTATGAAGCTCTCGGAAAACTAAATTAATGGTGCAATATGTTATGTGAGCCTTTTGAATATAAAATAATTATTTGAATTAAACTATTATTCATTATTTGTTTTTGAATAGTTCTTTCTTTTATTGTATGCTATTATTTTTCTTTCAAACTCGTAGAACTTTCTTTGAATAATTTCTTTTTTCTTGAACTTGATTTTATTCCTGTTTTGTGTAACTTCTTGTAAAGAACTGTGTTAACATCAATAAAGACTATATAGTTGATGATTATTTACGGATTTGAAATCCAAACCGACTGCAGACTGCGAGACTGATAACTGAACCACAAGACACTACTATGACGTAGGCATCCACTAAGAAAGGATTTTTATAAATTCCACCCCAAAGGGGATAAAATAGGGGATGAAAGTTTGTATAAATCCTCTTAGATTTTACTTAAATTCAAACGCGGACGAAGTCGCTTGCGCAGCTAGTTCCAAGCATAAAACCCAACAAATTTGCCATTAACCGACAGTAATAGTTTTCGCGTCCACGTAATGACAAAATTGTACTAGAATTCCGTGTGGGCAGTAATGGATGGTTATTATCCTTTTAAAGATACATTACTCGAGACAGCAACGCCCAGGCCTCGGGAAGGGTGATTTTCTTCTATTAAACTATTGAATTACAAGACCACCTAGAACAAGAAAACACTACCTACGTGATTGTCGTTAAATTTTATACCTTATTTCTCCCATATATAATACAATACTGGTGAGGAAGAAAATGCTTTTGCAAAATACTAAATATATATTAATTGCATACTGAGATATGTTTGGAAGATTAGACTTTTAATTTTGAAAACACAGCTAACTTTTTGTATAGCCATTAGAGTATGAGTTTGAACCCTAGACTTTCTATAGAAGCTACTAGGCTGTTACTCCTTCCAGGTATATAATACAATGATTAATATTTTTTGTTTTCCGAACGGTACTAAGAACTCGAGTAGGTAGGTACTACACGTGTACCACAAAATGTGAGAAAAAGTAAAACTTTTATAATAAACACTGATATGAATTACATAGATCTAGACACGCGGCAGCGTGTCAAGCCAATTTCAAGCTAACAGAATGGGGAGCAGCATACAAGTCACAGAAAGTCGTACATTTCGGGCTCATAAAAATTGCAATTAAGCATTTCGAGCCAACGAGCGATCCGTGTAAAAATGTAAATTGCTTGTTTATTACAAGTGTGAAGTGAAATAAACCATTTTCCAACGAATGTTCACTTGTTAATTGACCTTTTTGTCGTCCGGCATAACAATGTTCGATATTTTGAAATGTCAATGCAATAGTCGTATATGTTTACGACGTATTCCGACATTGCATACGAATTTCCATAAAGTAACATAAATACTTTTTAATGACTCGACATTCAGTGAAATCCATTGAAATCTATTATTATTATATCAACGTAATCTACCTACTTATATTTAGTACCTAGTGCATAGGGCTATGAATTCGTTTAACTGTATTACATAAATGCTACACTACTTTATTGAAGGAGACTGACAAATGTAGATGAAACACATCAAGTTTGCAAGGACAGAGATATTTGGTACTCGGTGCCTTCTCCCTACCCCGTTAGGGACCTGGCGTGATTTTATAATAAGAATAATTAACTGATATGATCGATATTTATAACTCTGGATACCTATAACTACAGACTATAACTCATTTAATTGGGTGCTCATTCCATACCATTTAACACGATCACTACAAAAAAATTGTTATTGTCAGCATCATCATTACAACAGATGACTTGTTGTTATTTCTTTAATTAGCAACAATAAAATTCAGTTCGTATAAAAAACACAACCGTAATAAAATTCGGGATATTAAATTCTTATGACGGTTAAAGAGTTTTGATGGACAGCGAAGCCGGTGTAGAGCAGTACTGTATTGTTTCTCTGAATAGCTTCACGATTATGTAAGTAAGTTCAGTACACAGCATTACAAGCTGTTTAAGGACTCGTCTCAAAGATCGGCACTATTGGCACAGGCGAAAGATAAGCGGTGAACGATACAGCCCTTAATAAACAAAATTCTATAACTAGCTTGTTAATGTACTAAGAACTGTAACGGGATATTACGTTTTATATCGCATTCGTTGACAATAACTTGTCATTTTCTTGTACTTGGAAAAACTCAGAAGTACCTTACTACGTCGGTGCAGTGTAATGCATCATGGAAATACAGAAATGCAAGTATATTGGTATTCTCATAAATTGTTGGACATTCCAAAGTATGTAGTTCATTAACTCTTTTTGCACGTAGTTTCGAATATTACAAAATTTAATCCAGTCCGTTGTTTAAACTCCGACACAATAAGGGTAAGTTGACTGCCTCGTTGGTCGGGCGGTTGCTAGCGCGACTGCCGATCCGGAGGTCCTGGGTTCAAATCTAGGGATCTAGGGATTTTTCTAATTTAGAATTTCTAATAGTGACTCAGAGTCTGGATGTGGTGTGCCCGGTGCATGGCAATAGGCTCACCACCTATTCCATTATGGGACTTAAACGTAAGTGGTGAAATGTAGGGGTGTACTACACTCCTCTGCCTACCCCTTAGGGGATTACAGGCGTGATGTTACGTTAATCCAGTGCGCTGTTTAAACTCCGTCACAATAAGGGTAAGTTCATTGACATAGCTGAATTTTTTTGAAACATAATTCTCTACATTTGCTCTGCATCGCTAGAACAAGTCCTTTAAAGATGAACGCACATCGTCCATTCGTTGAATGTTCGACAGGCTTTTGATGCCGTTTCTCATTTCGTTTCGCGGTATCAATTGTGTGTTGTGCAAAAAGCTTCGGCATGAAAAGCGTGCCGCTCGGTAAATAAATCGTCCGAAATGATAGCCACTGGCGGACCGTGCGCGGCGGCGGAACTGCCCACCGTTTTGTGCAATTGCCGTGTCTTGAGGCGATTCATATCATGAAATTATCAAATAAATTTGCACTGTTTTATCTTAATAACATTGACACTTATAATTTAACTAAAGTTCAAATTATTGATGGGATACTTGAGGAACTATAGTTTAGTAACAGAAAAGAATAGTGAGTGGGTATTAGGTAGTTACAGCATCTCGAAGGCAAAAACAATTTCTATTATTTTGTAAAACTTTGCAAATGTATGAACGTTACGTTGAAGATATTGAAAATATTACAATACTAGCTTTTGTCCGCGATATCGTCCGCGTGGAATAGTGTCTTTTGCAATCGCAACAGTCACAAAGTCACTATTCCACGCGGACGAAGTCGCGGACAAAAGTTAAAAAATATATATATTTTTAAAAGTATCCTATGTTACTTCTAATACCTCCAAGAACATGTGTACAAAGTTTCATGATGATCGATTAAGTACTTTTCGCGTGAAAGAGTAACAAACAAACTTACATTCACATTCATAATATCAGTAGGGATTTTCAATTTGGTCCAACTAGATCTTGAGATTTTACTTAATACAGGGAATTTTTCATACACTATTCCAATGAGCCGAACGTAATAAAATATATCTATGTAATATTAATACCGTTATATCTATGAATCAAAGTAAGCCGCAACTTGTCACAGTGTTTGCGTTAATCCTTATTGCTAATTGCGCGTGAACTAGTTTTTGTGATAGTCCATCATGGCGCCCTACAAATGTAATAATTTAATCACGTACGAAACTACTTAGTAAGTTTTGATACTTGCAAAAACACTACAGTTCCTACACTTACTACGAATACGCAGTTTTTTTATCGTTTGTAACTATCGTAATGTTCATTGATTATTCGTTTTCTTAATCGACTTCAAAAAAGCACACAATTCGACTGCTTTTTTTTTATGTTTATCACCTCATAACTTTCCACTGGGTGAACCGATCTTGATGATTCTTCTTTAATTAGGTATATTGTAGTGTTACCTTGGGTGACACCGACTTCAAAAATAACAATAATTGTACCTTGTATCTTTTTTTTTTAATTTTGACTGCATATTAATTTGTTTTGGATTTTTTTTTTAAGCTGGTTTTTTTTGTTAACATTTTTGTTTAGTTCATATCGAAACGGAATATGGCATTTGATTTTATAACGTAAAGTTAGAGCGGTGTAAACTGACTTATGCTATGAATGATGGTTTAAACAACACCATGGTTGACCTTCAGATTTGATTAACCTGAGATGGCCAATATATCAACGCGTGGTGCAAAGCGGCAAAAGTTCATTCCACTTATATTGAGACTGCGTTCCTTGAGCAGTGGAGCCGCTTCCACATACATAATGGCGTAATTGTTTCGCTGCCGGGGTAGCTGCGGCCTATGTGTGCCACGCGCGCGTGTGTTAGTGTGTGTGTGTGTGTGTGTGTGTGTGTGTGTGTGTGTGTGTGTGTGTGTGTGTGTGTGTGTGTGTGTGTGCCACTTAGATCTGTTGTGTCTTTGGCAACAATAAAGGATTCTTTGTTTGTTGTTGTTTCTCTTATGTTTTGCAATTATGATACCTTGAGATAAACTTAAAATATGTACTGTGTTCGTTGTTATTTGTGTTTGTAACTTTTTTATAACAGTCAATTGTATTCTGCCTGCGATCAATATGGTATTATTATTATAACATTTATAATTTTTTTTTTCGTAGACAAAGCACGCAAGGTTTGTAAGGACGGAGATATTTGGCACTCGGTGCTTCCTGCCTTCCCCGTTAGGACCTGGCGTGATGGTATGTTGTTGTTGTCGGTGTAATGTGTTTAAAAATAGTCTTTAACTTTGATCGATTGACCATTACATTAATGAGTTAATCAATCACTCCAAGCCGGTCATTAATTTATTCCACTCAATCGGGTCTCATTGATAGGGGTGGGTTCCTGTCACACGACACATTAAATATCTCAGACCAATTTTGTTTCACTTGCATACCATCACGTAATCATTATAGCTTATGCATTCATCCGTTTAGTGGTTGATCGTATCTTGGGATGTAATGATGATCATTAATTGCTCATTTATTACACTTTGTAAACCGTATTACACAAATAATATTTCGGCACGGTTATTAATATGCGTAGTACTTGTGTGTTTACAAATGAGTTATTTGTTTTTATAGTGCTATGTAAACGAAAAGAATATTGATGCTTTACTTGTAATTCCAACATCCTGTCTGTTCCAAAGGTTGTCTGGTAGAGATCGCTCTTTAGCGATAAGATCGCCTTTTGTATACGTCTCTCTGTCATCTTGTGTATGCCTATCTGTAGCTTTATTTTTTGGTGTACAATAAAGTATATTTGTATTGTATTGTATTGTATCGATATATGTATAAAACATCGAGATAATTTACATAATTCCGTTACTCTTAACGGTGTACCATGCTCAGTTATTGAATGCACTTGAGTCCATGACCCGTTAAAGTAATCTAGAAATATAATTTATTATGCACCGTATATATAAATATTAATAAAATATCTTTTGTTCTTACTGATTTTGTCTCTTTAAGTTTAGTTTCATATAAATCGTAAAATATGGACCGATTAAAGAGTTACTATAATACATTTTTATATATCGTATTTGTTCAAATGTTTTTGTGTTTCGTCTTTCTGTTATCTTAAGAAAATTGCAGAAATATACGAAATGTTAAACGAAAACATTGAAAAAATAAGGCAGCAGTCATAATAAACGTTACGTCAACAAAAGTCGTAACAACATTTCGGCAGTTGTCAATTTGGTCAAATTAAATAACATTGAGAAAGGAACGCAGCGCGCGAAATTAAATTATATGTTTAAAGGAAAAGTAAATACAGTCTTTTTGGTATACACTCATTCGGCCGCACTGTGTTATTATCCCATTATTGTCGAGTTGTATTATGAAGTACAGTTCACAAAGAGCTGGCTTGGCATCACACGAAAGTGAGTAAAATAAGTGACGATTTAGGTTTTTTTTTGAGGTTGAATGGCCAGCGAGGGGGTTTTAGTTGGTAAAAATTCCACATATATCTCCCATCGCTGCCAAAAGATTGGGCATTTTAGGAAGATTTCCTCCCTAACCAAAAACAAATGTTAACTTTGTCTACTCACTGTTACAAATTAACGTGAAATCGCTTACCATTATATGCCGCACACACTTTCATTACCTTCGCGACTAGTATGACATTAGATAATTTCTCTTACAGCCATGCAAAGTTCAATGCAGATAAACAGACTGAAAAAATAAAACTTTTGTAACCGTACTTTACACCCTTAGATACTAGTTAGGTACTTACTTGGTTCTATTTCTCTATCTTTTTCCTTTCTTTCCATCTTTTGCGTTTAATTTACTATTAGTATGATACTTATGTAAGTATGATACTATACATTTTATTATATTGACTTAGGTATATCTTATACAGGTTGCTGACGCCAAAAACTCCGCATTCCTCGTCATAACTTGCTCATCAACATAAATTATAGTTGTCCTTTTGTTCACCGACACCTGCCAATTTAAGCATTTTGATTTATTGCGTTATCGACGAGCGGCTCACCAATTTCAAAATCATTTATTATCCGCAATGTGTAGTAACGGTGCCTTCAAAATTATTCAGTTAAGTGACGCTTTTGCGAAGACGTGCACATCTTTAAAAGTTCGAGAGGAAAAGGCTGCGTTAAAAGCATTCTGTTTTATTTAAGAAACTTAAGTTATATAATATACATGAATATTATAACATTAAGTTATATATATACGTGTATGCATGAAGAGAGTGATGAACGTAGACGAAACGCGTCAGGTTTGCAAGGACAGAGATATTTGGCACTCGGTGCTTTCTGCCTGCCCCGTTAGGGACCTGGCGTGACGGTATGTTATTGTTGTTGTTGTAGTTTAAATTCATCCAGATTTGTTTTAGCTATTGAACAATTGAAATGTAACTGCTAACAGTTACATTTAACTTTGCATTATTGTCTAAATAATTAACGAATATGTTACAATGAAAATTAATGGACATCAAAATCAAATTCATTAGTACCAATTCAAACAACAATTTTGTGCGTTATGAGGTTTATGAATACATTTAAAATCAACACGATAAATGAATATGTAACAGCATTGAAACACAATTAATACTGACGACTAGCTTTGCCCCATGGTATTACACGCGGAGATTTCGACCAGGTGGGAATTTTGGGATAGCCTATACATATTTTGCATATAACCTCCTCCATTTTCCAGTAAAAGACCCATTAAAATCGGTTCAGCCATTCCAGAGATTAGCCCGGACAAACAGAAAGACATACAGACAGATAACATTTTTTAAATAAGCATGTTTATGTTTTAGTTTTGTATAAATAACTGTAAGTACTTGAGAAAACATAGTTATTTTGAAATCCCAGGCAGACACTTCAATTTTGTTTATAGATAAAAAAAGAGTACTCAAAGAGATATAAGGTGGTATATCTACTTTAATATGAATAGTACAAAAGCGAATCGATCCTTCCGCATTACGTACCGCATATAATTAACAAATGGATGCCGTCAAAGTCTCCGCCGCGGTCTGCAATATCAATTGCGTTTGCAATAAAAGCGTCATCCGTTATTAATCTAGAAGCAAAAAATACATTTCAAACACTAGAGTCAACAGACTTCACACACATCAGAGATAATTGTCAAAAAATTTAATGCGCGCAGATTTCAAAACGATGTTTTTCTTCAACCTTTAAGCGAATGATGTTTAATCCACAAACACACGAACTTTGCACTTATGTGCGTGTCCAGGATTCGAACCCCAGCTATTCGATTTTTTTCATCCTGTTTATTGGTCCACTGCTGGACCGGGTCTCTGCTCATAGTCAGAGGGATTTAGACCATAGTCTACCACGCTGGCCAAGCGCGGATTGATAGACTTCACACACCTCAGATAATAATATATACTTTATAACATCTCAAAGGTATGCAGGTTTCCATACGATGTTTTCCTTCACCGTTACAGCAAGTGTTATTTATTATTTTTAGTTATAAAACACACGTAACAAGTCAGAGGTGCCAGGATCGAACCCAGACCGCCCGGTGTGGAAGGCTGAATTTCAAATCACTAAGCTATCACTGCTATTACAAACAATGGTCGAGTCTGATACTGTTTGCGTATCAATTTTGATTGAAACGCGATGCGTTGTTGGGGATAATTAGCAAATGAGTTCACTCCGTTTCATTCCGTAATATCAGTTAACAATGAATCATAAATGTGATACGTATAGACAATGACCGATTTATCTATTCGGTGTTGTTGGTTTAGGGTTTTGAGCAAACATTATATTTGACGAGACAATTAAGCAAATGGAATTGAAATCAGGTTTAAAAATATTTGAAGACTTTTACTTTCATATATCAATTAAAGTAACACCTTTTTTTACCACCCTTTTTATTTTCCCACTGCTGAACATAGGACTCTTCTCAAAGTGGGATGGTTTTAGGTCATAGTCTACTCTGGCCGAGTGCGGATTGGCAGACTGCAGCACCTCAGAAACAATATATATTATAACAATCTCTAAAGTGTACAGGTATCTTCACGATGTTTTATTTCCGTTAGAAACTCATGTGACCAAGATTTACACCCCTTGTGTTCCACCTTGCGTCATTCTAAGTGACACATCAACGTTACTTTTGTAAAATTAAGAAATAGTATGGAATACCATATCGATTATGATAATCGATATTGGAGCTGCGAAATCGAGAGGAAATCCGCCGAGATCCTCGCAACTATAACTCACGGGCGTATGCATAATTGATGTTCTCGACGGTATAGGGACTATTTTCACTTGTATTCCGTCAAATATTTTTATATACATACAAAGTGTCTGGCGATCGAGAAGTGAGATGGCCGGAGATAGTCGGCGGTTGCTAAGTTCATCAGAGAACCCATCATCACCTATAACTAAGAGACCAGTCAGATGTATTAGTCAAATGTATTCCACAGGCCACTTTGGAAGCAAACGCATTATGTGCGTTATATAAATAGATTATCACGAATCGTTTCTTTCATATAAAATTCTTTAATCGAAGCTCATATCAGATGTATATTTGTACAATGTAAATGAAACTCGCGAGGAAATCTACGGAGATCGTCGCAACAATAACTCACAGGCGCATGAATTATTGATGGCCGTCACAATGCAGGCTGTCTGGATATTAGATGATAAATAAACGGCATCACGGGGTAAGGGGAGGGCCATGTTCCTCGAGGAAAGCAAGAAATATTCCTTTTAACAAGGGAACGAATATTCCTTGCGGGACAGGCTTGGGAAATCTCTAATTCTAACAGAGGATTCTCACTCCCTTAGCGCTTGAGTCTGCTTTATTATGTCTGGGTTTGGTTTTATTTATTTATTTTTATTCGTTTCAAAAGATAAATAATTTATATGCTATCTTAATCTTTTAGGATTTTGTTTCATGCATTTATACCATTCATGCAATTATGGTCTTCGATGGTTTGAACAGTTCTTTAAGCTTTTGATATGGCAATAAAGGTTATTTTAAAAGCTTTTCAATTACATATGCAATATGTAAGTTAGATTATAATTACGGAACTTCAAACTAGATGTCGTTGGTGAGGTACTTTAGCGCTATTCGCAGAATGTGTATGGAGCACCGTTAGTAGTGTAATGTCAATATTCTGTAGGTCGTAAGCCATAATAACGTCATCATAATCCTTCATAAGCAGTTTACAAGCAAATGTAAACAGTAGGATGTGAATCACGTAAACCTTATGGGGGTTAAGCGTGCGTGGGTGGTAAGCCGCGTGATGACAAACCTTCAAACAATGACGTAATCTCATACAATGGAATAGGCATTGTCATCGCCAACGACTCCTTTATATCTCCAGTCGCTATAGCGATTGTGAAAACTGAAAATCATCTGTTACAAAAAGTCCTTGAACATTCTTAATATCACAACACAACAGATAAGATATTATGAAAATTGATGATAACTTATATAGAACATATAACTTATATAGGACATACAACTTATATAGGACATGTAACTTATATAAGACATATAACTTATATAATAAATACTTATATAGGACAAAATGTTTAGACGACAATAAAGAACAGCCATTCGTAATAGCCGTTATAGATTTTTCAGTTTAATTTAATTCATCAAGTTACATCTAGTTTAGTCCATTAGGATAATAATCCTTCAATCGTGTACATATAATATTATGGAATATAATAATTACGCTCATAATAAACAAAACAACAAATTAACTCTCCATGCAGACGCTTCGAATAGACTTCATAAATCCCCAGCTGGATTTATGAAGCGTGCAAAATCAACATCATTTGTATGAAATTCCCTATAGTTTACGCATCAGTAATTCAGAGCGAGTGTGAATATCGACACTACAGTGGCAGTTAGTATATCGGAATTTAAATAGTACATACATATTTCGCATTAGTTTCCACGCAGTAGGTGATAGTTGAACAAATTAATTGTCAATTTGTTTTGTCAATAGCGTTCATGTATTGACAATTATTCCTTTATTAATAACAGACAGTATTGAGCAATGTACTGATATTTGTCAATCTAATGTGAACACAGCGCAGTGGCCATTTTGGATGTAAAAAAGTACGTTATCTAATGTAACGAATCAGATCATCGGTTGTTTCTGCATTGAAATCTAAACTAGAAAAAATGATCTCAATATTACAGATGCAGAACTAGACTTTATATCACAAACGATAACTTAACGTAAGAAACAACAAATACTACTAACTTAACCTTGTATTGGGGAACACATTTTGTACATATTAGATACAATGAATTCAATTAGCGCTCAAGTCTAATTCATTAGTTACTCTGCTTAAAACAAAAACAGAGCAGCATATAAGCCCAGTTATCGAAACGTATAACAAGTTTAATTGTCTGATAGATTTTTTATCAACTATTACCAACTCCTTTTTTCATTTTACATTTGAATAGCAGCAGGGTCTATCTAGGTCAAAATAGTAGCCCCAATTGGCGTAAAAGTCAGATGAAAATGTTCATTTATTCAAATTAATCTTCTATAAAAATATCTCCCGTTGACTTTCGTCAGTCCAATCACCGGTATAGGTTTTTTCTCCGGTTGCTGTTCGTCGTCTGTCATCTGATAGAATTTTAACTCCGAGTTATCACCGTCAGGCGGAGGCTCGTCCACAAGAGCCAAAGCCTCGTTCTCTTCTAGCAAACTCTTCTTACTTCGATCGCTAACCTGTTGAGCATTCGCTTGTCTGTTGAGTAAAAAAGTTTGGTAAACATTATCTTTTGTATTATTCCTTATAATATATGTATCAGATATAACTGTTTTGGGTTGTTTATCAGTCTCTCTTCTAATATACTGCTGCTAATCCATAATAAGTTCACGTCATGATAGGATCTTGATATGGGATACTAATGACCATTCCTTTATCAAATTGTCAGTAGAGGGTCTAAGTTCAATCTTGTTCTGGACTAAGAGAAATATTACTACGGAAAATAAAATTGTATTGTTTTGTTTATATTTAGATACTACGCGAGGTCTCTACAAAACGATTGCACGGGATTATGTTAGAAATAAAAATTAATAATTATCATAAATAATAATACTTATAATCTGCAACTGTTTCCAGGTTCTTATTCTTGATCTGATCGATCAAATGCTCAGCTGTCTTCTTAGCAAATTGTTGGGCTAATTTATCAACGAACATCACAATATCGTTGGAAGTCAACATATCTATTATTTGATCCGTATCAAGTTTTATTACGATTCTCTCGTTTGCACTGTGTTTGTTCGCGTCCAGTGTTATTAATGAAAGGAGAATTAATTGGATTTTTAATAACATTCTCGCTTAGCGTTGTGTTATCTGGATGCAATAAATTTGTAAGTGGCAGGACTGAGGTTTGATTGGATTTCACGTATCACCTAATATAATGAAATTGTATCCCTTCGTCTGTAAGTTGTTATAAAAATTTGTATGCATTTTTTTTTTATTTACTTCGAAATATCTTTTGCATTATTTTTGTTATTATGTATTTCACTATTGCATTCAATATATTGAATAAGTTAAATTCGTTTTCAATGAGTGTTTCTTTTGTTATTAAATCTTTGTTTAATACCGAAAATATTCAAATTTAATTTTATCGTTCGGAAATTGCGAACAAACTCGCGTGAGGATGTAGTTATAGATATGGATTTATAGGTTTCAATTTCGCCGTGTATCTGCGAGTGGATCCGCACTACTTTGATGTATGACAGCCGTTTTTACGAGTATGAATAAAAACGCAGGTCCCTGTGAATTATGTGTTTTCATTTTTGATAGAAATAAGAGTTCCGAATTTCACGGTGCGATCTACTTTTCCGTCCCAGTTTCGACTTTCTCTCTGTCTCTCTCCCGCTGCTTTTGTTGTTTGGCTTATTTGTACCAATTTTTAGCCTGTTCATACAAAATTTCCTGTAAGTCTACTTACCCAATGAGTTCTATGTCACGCAAGTAAATTATAGCACTATTATCTCTCACTATCCACATCGCCTTATTCATTACATCTACTACAGTCCTACTACATCTAAGTCCTTATCGACTTAGAATTAAAAATAACAGGCAAAGAGATTTTATTCCACTTTCAACTTCTTCTTCATATAGAACTCTTAGCAAGCGCATTATGCTTAATGACTAGTTACTTGTCTTCTGAAACACGGTGTATCCGTAAATTTTTTAGCGGCCATTCGCCCGATATGTGATTGTGGCGTATTTTTCAGCCTCACATGCTGTTTTGTGTGCGACCGCTATGCTATAGAAATACATAATACATATATTCGTTCTGAAAAAGGGATGCTCCTCTGAATTCGAAAAGAAGGACACGTTACATACTTGTGATATACAGCAGATGACAGCGAGCTGATCTTGACACAGTATTTTATTTTTGTCCACCACTAAAATTAAAAACAGCTCAATAATTCGTCTAATTGATGAAGTTGCGTTATGATTAAAGAAAGTACAAGAGGTGAAAGAAATTTGTCATGGCTGAAACTGATTTAAACCCTTAGTCTCTGGCTACCTCTATTGGAAATACATAGGTTCGACTGTATATTCCATATGTATGTACAATAAGCTGCCACGTGTATTCATTATCGGATTAAAGCCTTCAGCAACCTGGCAAATAATTTATCTCTTATTTTAATAAAGTGTTGTCGGCTTTTACCGCGTGCTTTCTCTCCCGGTCGTCTATAGCCTGAGGCTGAGGGTGTACAAGGCCAATGAATGATAATTATAAAAATGTATGATGTTCATTAAGTCAAACATCTAAATTAATATTATAAAGAGGAAATATTTGATTGTTTGTTTGCATCAAATAAGCTTTGAAACTATTGGACCGATTTGAGAAATTATTTCAGCAGCATCCTACGTTAGCCCTGATGAACATAAGCGATAGAGTATTTTCAAAAAAATTATGGATCCGTACGGAAACTTCGATAGTGTAACCCAACGTGTAAAGAATGACCAAAAAAACGTTACGTGGCGTACGCTGCGGAAATTATTGACAATAGGACGGTTATGTACTGCAGTGCGAAGCCGGGACGGGCAATTAGAATGTGTAACTACACTAAAACGTAATTACCTACGAGTGTTCACATATGAATATTACAAAAGGACGTCAAGAAGCCAATATCACAACCAAGCGTTATATCTGTTCCAGACGAAGATGGATCGCGAATATTTTCGAAGTGGGAACGATTAATAAATCGAACAATGCCTTCGCTCGGAGCGTTTCCTGAATTAATTATCGCATCGAGACTGGATCCTGTGTTTACACGGTTGAGACGAGCTGAACCAATTCGCTATTCCATTGTCCGTGTCTAAGCGTACGTGCGCTCCTGCGTCAGGTGATGCTATAGCGATGGTAATTCCTAATGCAAAGAGAGCCTATGAGGTTAACGACCTTATGACATTTTCTTCAAATCAGTAAGGTTATTTTTATGTAGAGCTGATTATTTTATTTATTTTATTTACTGGGAAAACGCCGTGAATGAAAATAATATTAATACCCATGTTTTTTTTTAAATGTAGTATTCTAATTGTCTTTTTTTATTTAAATGTTTTGTTTTTTTTTATTATTATGTTTGTCTCAGTTATTATTTTTATTATGTGCTGACTTAAGTCTATAAATAAAATGTTTCTTTCTTTCTTTCTTTCTTTCTATATGACCTACATAATATTTTGGTTGCTTTTTTTTAATTATTATGTTTGTCTTAGTAATTATTTTTATTATGTGCTGACTTAAGTCTATAAATAAAATGTTTCTTTCTTTCTTTCTTTCTATGTGACCTACAAAGCACGTGCAATGTGAAAAAAGGTCACCCAATACAGTGATAACCACAGCCAATATCACTGTGCTAACCAATGGAATGTATGTACATATACATATTACAATCCTTTACGTTAAGACGCATCGTTTGTCCTTGTCGCACGTTTTAAAATTCCTAACGAGACAAGGACGGATAATATGTATTTAATAATTTCGCTCGTTATACAAATTGTCAATGTGCGATTTTACGAATGGTGTCCGTAATGCGAGAACCTTATGGTTTTGGATTATGAGAAATATTCAAATTTGCTTTTAATATATTTTAAGGCCCGTTTACTTCGACAAGTAACAACCCTAGAAATACTTTTTATGACAATTTTTAAATTCGCTTCATACAATAAAGCGAAGCTGCTTATTCTGTATATCTTTTTCTTATAACTTAACTAAGTCCTACGACGTAATGAAGTCAGTTAATTAAACGAATATTAAAAACAAAACAATTGCAATAAGTAATAGTTGTTACAATGCGTCAAATTATGATCATTTTCTGTATATTGCAAACGTAGCTTGTTTACACAAATTGTTTTCATTTGACCGCTCGAGTAGTTAGAGACCCTGACTACTAAACTGGAGGTTCCAGGTTCGATTCCCACGTGACAAACATTTGACGAGCACATTTGTTTTCTCTATATCTGGGTATAATAAAAATATCATCATAGTAAAAGCTCTGCTTAGTTTGAAATCATATTGAGATTGATTCATAATAGTCTAAGTCGAGATTATACTTATAGATAGCTACGCTGAAATCCGCGTTAACCGAGGTACAGTTTAGTGCTACACAGCCTTTAACGCAAACGCTCCTCAGTGGTATGCGTTAAAGCTCAATGAAAGCGTTATAAAATTAAATTCAGAATTTAATTTCGTCATTCGAATGCAAGCGAGGTGTTTTTGGGCGCTTTTCGGAAAACCGTCCCCTCGGTTATTAAACGAACGGTGTACATTTGATATTAAGGACGTAATATGCCGTATTATTGCCACCGATAAAAGCTTTGGCCGTTTAAAATTCAAACCCGGATATAACTATTCAATATCCGTGTCGAAATTATTGTACCTTCCACTTTGGTTTCTTTTTAATTTTCTTTTTTTACATCGACGCTTTTATTGTACCACTGCTATGCATTGGTCTCCTCGCATAGTATGAAGCTTGTAGGCCATTGGCCACAGTGGCCATGTGCGAATAGGGCAGTCTTCGTTTATTATGAGTGTTAAGAATTCTATTCCAAATGAAAGAATTTTTTTTGTTTTGTTTTAAAATAACGAGTTTTTAGAATATATTAAATACATACACAACTAATCTACGCCATTCAAACGAAGACCACAGTAAATAAAACACAACAGTATAAAACATTCGCTTAATATCTTTACATAAAATACCCAAATTCTTCCAACAGACACTTAAATGCCGTACTGACAGCCGCACCTAAGCACAATAGCTGTCAAACAATCCATTCCGATACTCGCCGACTTTGGCCTACGCGGTAGATTCCCTCTCGATCCGCAAAAACCATACGAACAAAACCCCCGTTTAACAGTCGAAAAATGAAAAACAATTTCAATTTGGTGCGTCAACCGTTTGAATTCGGCGAGGCATGCGAGTCGAGGCGTCGAGGCGGCGAGGCGTTCGAATCGCGAGGCAGACGTAACATGCCGGTATGTGGGAGGAATCGTGAATCGGAACGGATGAGGTATGGATTTTAAATACATTTGCAAATAAAAACGCTGCTAATAAACATAACATGACAAGTATTTGGATATTTTTGTATACATAATAGGTAAAGCTCGAGGATTTTGGTGGGTAATGAAGTGATTTGAAGTGGATGGACATATGGCATACAAGGTATGTGAATTTAAAATAAAGTAATTTTGGGAGGACTCTAGATAATAATTTATTTTCAAAATAAGCACTACACGAAATAAGTTAATAGGTACCGGAATACCGTATCCAATAAATAGGGGTCGGTTCATCGTTCTGCCAACACGACACACAGTCAGCGCGCCCTGCCGGCACCGCTTGCTTGTGTCTCCTCCAGATCAGAATTTCGAAATTATTGTACAAAGACTAGGTAATCCAAGTGATAATATCAACATTTTAGTTGACTATAACTCTGACTTTGAAATATCACTCTATATAACGTCGAAGGAAAACATCGCAAGGAAACCTGCACACGTTACGATATGTTGTAAAAATATATAATAATAGGTTCTGTCCGCGATTTCGTCCGCGTGAAATAGTGATTTTGGGTAGCATTTTAATTCCCTAGGATACTTCTATTGCAAAAGATACTATTCTACGCGGACGAAGTCGCGGGCAAAAGCTAGTATATTGATCGGTGCTAATGAATGTAGCATTCAAAGAATATTTGAAATCGGTCCAGAAGTTTTTGAGCCAATTCGTTACATACAATACACACACAAATCTATCCTCTTTATAATATTAAGTAGTATGGATTTCTGAGATGGGTGTAGTATGTGAATCCGCAGCTTGGCCAGCGTGTTGGACCACATCCTATAACCCTGTCACTGTGAGAGGGGACCGGGGCCAGCAATGGAACAATAGAACGGTTGGACAAAAACTATCAATAGATGAGACAACGACATTATTAGCTCGTCACTCATCTATTGACGACACAGTAAAATGTAACAAACAACAACAACATAACATCACACCAGGTCCCTAACGGAGTAGGCAGAAAGCAGCGAGTGCCAAATATCTCTGTCCTTGCAAAACTGACGCGCTTCGTCTACATTCATCATTCTCTGCATGCGTACACGCCGGTTTCGGAGACTTGACTCCCCCGTCAGATATAACATAGTATATTAGTAGTGTAATACGATAAAGCAAGATGGCGCTAGTAAGGAGTATAACACATGTACTGCATTCCAGCAATCGGTCGCTTCATTAACTTTTATTAGCTACTCGGACATGCCGCGCTGTGGATTGACGCAGAGGGCGCGTGCGCGTTGCTACACGAGAAGAATGACGCTTCAATGACGTTGACGGACGCATTTTACAAAACCAAACCCGTTATCAGCAAGCAACTGAATTTTTCGTTCTTTTTTCTTCGTTTTTTTAAAATGCAATAGCAATGGTAACTCTCAAACTAGACTTTCGAACCGGCTATCGTTTATTGGATTCCCATCAAAAATTTAAGAAAATAAAATTATTTGTAATATTAAATTATCTACATAACTGTATATATATTTAGATGAAACCAAATCTTTGTTTAGGCAGTAGGATTACGGGTTTAACTTTAACAAGGCTGCGGGCAGAAATAAACACTTGACTACGAGGACGTTCGTTATAGAATTGAGTTTGTAAGCAGATGACAGCGGGCTGATTTTGACACACACGATAGCTGTCACGTGTGTTCTTTA
>DWDX01001517.1:0-18360 GCA_018245675.1 Agara michaeli | reverse complement strand
GTTACACTTTTTTTATTTTCATATTATTATCATTACTATTTTGAACACACGGGCGAAGCCGGGGTTAACAACTAGTTATACTATATATAATGACTAGTGTGTTGGTATATTAGTGATATGAGTTCGATTCTCACCCAGATCTAATATGTATGCAATAACCATAAGTATTTCTTCAGTGTCAGTTAATATTAATAACTGCGATATTGATATATCTACTGCGATATCAGAAACAATTAAATTGGGATCGGACAGCCTTAAGAGCTATATTCGAAGATATGAATATGAAGTTATTATAACAGCATCGGCTGGCAGTTGTAGTAGGCACCCACGTAAGAATAAAAAACGGTAGAAAAAAAAAACAGTACAAAGATCATATTATCGCTTATCGTCGCCATCTTTACATAATTCTGGTCGAAGCCTGCGGAAGGCCGTTAGTGGAAAATATGTATAAGCGGCAAGCACAACGGTGAATAAAGTAATAAAGCAAAAATTAAAATTAATTTTCAACGCTGACCGCTTTTCACACTCTGAATAGCCGTTGGGTTTGAACAAAAGATACATCATTGTTTGAAAATTGTAAAAAAAAAAAACTAAATGCAGCGCTCGTACGCGAACGCAAACGTTACAACATCCCCCTCGCCTCGCCGGAGAAATAAGAGAGATGCCTTTGAAACGGCAGCGCTACAGTACGAAAGGCTATTCTCAGAACGTTGTGTATTTAAAGCGTATTACTCCAAACGAGGGTGGAACAAATTGTCATATTTATAAATACACAGCGAAGCTGCTAATGACTTAACTGTCGCGGATAGTTTTCGATGGTAGTCATTATGGGGCATATGTTGATTCTAAATCAAATATAACAGAATATCGGACCATTGAACATTGAAAGCTTTAAATCGAAAACAAATAATGATATTGATATAACACATTCCGATAGGACTTTCTGTATAGAGTTCTACTGTAAGTAATGCTTAATTGACTTCAAGTTTAAGTAACTCATAATACAAACTCATTTATAAATCAAAATGTTGAGTTGAAATATGTTAACAAGGCAAAATATAACTTGAAATTTGCAGTAGGAATTCGTAAAGATTCGACAAAAAAGTAAGTAGAAAAAAAACCGGCTCGTTGTGTGATTTTATAACGTAATCAACAACAACAACAACAACAACAACAACGGACTCTGAACTGCGGAAACACAACTGGTCCTCACAACAATCATAGCAACAGTCGAAAGAAAACAAAAGAAGAAATATAAACAAAAAACTAAAAGCTATTAGAGCCGAGATGCGTAATGGAAACATAAGAAATTCGTACGGAGAGATACGTAGGACTTCGTACTGCACAGCTAGCTCACGTTTGTTGACAATTATTGCGTTACGATAATTAATGCGAATCAAATATTATCATTATTGTACAATCACACAAGGTCCCTAACGGGGTAGCCCGAAAGCACCGAATGCCAAATGTATCTGTCCTTACAAACCTGACAACAACGCAATGACAAAAACGCAGAGGTTCATTACACGCGACATCTGCACAAAAAAACCATGCTATGTTTGAACTTGAAGTGTTTCTTAACACGATTTCAAAATTTTTATTTATATTAACGTATTGTATTCACATTCTGAATAATTAATTGTAATCATCGCATAAACAATTAAATATGAATAATAATAATGTTACAAAATCGCTATAAAAAAGCCACTTAATATATTATTCTCCTTGAAAATATTTTTGGAAATTAATGCGTAATTTGTACAGTTGTGAATGTAATATTATAAGAATTTAAATCGTTTAAATTCAAATAAAAACTTTCGAAGAACTTAAGGGTCAGTCAAAAGGTGTCAGGAAGATAAGACTTATGAAATTCAAAGGTCGAACGTCGAAGGACGAAAAGGGTAATGCAGGTTTTAATTTTACCATTAAAAAGCACTTTACCATTAAAATTTTTCATCCTTGTTACTCGTGAATTGCATAGCGCGTTTACCTATAAGTAATTGTGTATTTTAATCATAGGTATACATTGTGGGCATGTGGATTTATAAATGACACAATGTAGCAATCATAAATCGTATAAATCATGAATCATTCTTCTCAAAGTACAGAGATAAAACTACAGCGAACAATCCACGAGTATAGTTAACGAGTGCATTTTAATGTACTTTAAGAAATCAGTGCAACGTGCACAACATGTCTCGCTGCGCTATTTTTGGACTGTACCGTTCAATGCGGTATACCGATCCACACTAATGGACCACCAAAGTTAACAACACATGTGACAAGTTGAGTTATGTTGCAGCGATAGAGTGAACTATCAACACACGTGTGTATAACATGTTCGAGGAACGGAGATAACTAGTTTCAATTTTTTTTTCGAAAGTTAAATTCAACTAGCTTTTGCCCGCGACTTCGTCCCGCCCGCGGGCCGGCAACTCCCCTTTGGAGGTAAAATTTCGTAAAATGTGTGTTTAGTTCACCTCGACGTATCACTACATATATTATTATACATATAAACCTTCCCCGTGAATAACTCTATCTATTACAAAAACCGCATCAAATTGCGTTGCGTAGCTTTAAAGATCTATGCATACATAGGGACAGGCAGCGGAAAGCGACTTCGTTTTGTAATATGTAGTGATAACGATTAGTATACAACACACATGTTACAACCACATGCCATCATTAGAAGCTGCTGCTCTTGCTACGCGTTTCCACCGGCTTCCGCTGTTATAAATTATAAATAAGTTCACAACTCTAAGTATCCACTCAGTCCTCGAGAGATCTAAGTGGCTCCAGAGTCATCGACTCAGTTATTGGTTGCGACATAATATACAATCGCAGAAATGCAATTAACGACATCCAACAATATGTTCAATTGCTATTGTGTATGTATTATTATTTACCTACTTACTAGTTCTAGAGGTTAGTGACCCTGACTTTCGAGGGTTCGTGAATCAGGACTTATATTTGCGCAATGGGCACTAGTATTTTTATCTATCTGAACATAAAAGTATCTATAGCTACATGTATGTAACCAGAGAGTCATATGACATGTAGTTTATCAGTTCTGGTTACCATAACACAAGTTTTATCTAATTGTGTTAAGTTAACCCAAGATATTATCATTAATTATAATTACTAACGGTTGTTGTTATAATTGTTTAGGGCCCGCGTCACTCGCCGCCCTCGGCCCGCATACAGACCGTTATAGGGCGAACACGTAGCCGTCAATTTGTTTCGTGATGATATAAAAAAAAAGCTAATAAGGCCGGCCGTCATTCACACCGATGTAATCGTCTCTCATTTGGACAAATAAGTGTTGCATGCTCGCCTAATTGGTGCGCCTTGGCCTCGGAACCTTTTATGTACCGTTGGCTTTGATAATCGAGTTATTTATACCTATTGGCTGTGCCCGCGACTTCGTCCATGTCATTTTATATAATTCTAAAAAAAAAGTAGCCGAAGTTACTCCTTATTATATCAGCTATCTGCTAGTGAAAGTTCCGTTAAAATCGGTCCAGCCGTTCCAGAGATTAGCCGCAACAAACTGAGAGACAGACAGACAGACAAAAAAAGTAAATTATTTCGGTATATGTACCGTGTATACAACATGAATATGCATTTAGTAAAAAGCGGTAACTTTAATATTACAAACAGACACTCCAATTTTATTTATTTGTATAGATAAAATCAAAAGGTACACATTCAAGTGAATATGGTATAAGCCTTTTTTTTATTTCGTAACAAAATCTTACACTATTGCTTATCGGCTTAATAGACTCAAACTTTTTCAATCGTTTGAACTGTCGAGTTTTACAAATTCTCTATCTCCATCCTAATTATAAAATGATCAAGTATATAACCTAAAAGTTTCCTCTAAGCGGCTTTCACAGTGTAATACTATGTTATGTACCTACTATATCACCAAATATTCCACGGGCGTCTTTAAATATCGTTAAATGTTTAGGTATAATAACAAGCGAACCGGCTCACGGCGTTAATTACTATCCGAAACAGGTATAATGTACACACAAAGATAATAATGCAAAATGTAGACATATATATATAACGGTAACAAATTTACGTTTAATCAATTACATAGTATAAAACAAAGTCGCTTTCTCTGTCCCCATGTCCCTATGTATGCTTAAATCTTTAAAACTACGCGACGGATTTTGATGCGGTTTTTTTTAATAGATAGAGAGATTGAAGAGGAAGGTTTATATGTATAATAACATTTGTATAATAATATATGCGCGGAACGAAGTCGCGGGCAAAAGCTAGTTGTAATATAAATTAAAACGAAATATTTCCAGATAATATCATTACTTTGCGATGGATTCAAATATAAATGATTCATGCAGAAAAAAATTATAATAAATTTGAATTGCAAATAACGGCCAAAAATCTTTAAACTGTTGTAGGTAGATAAGGTTTTTGTTTATTTCTAATCGAGTCATATGAAGAAAGTGGACAAACAAGAAAATTAAGAAGATCCCTTGAGTGTTTTAAACACATAGTTAAAAACAAAACCTTCTAAATACAATCACATCAATGTGGTAATTTGTTTACATATATACACATGTATATAGTAAATCGTTTTTGAAGAAGAAAATGAAATAGAACTCTTACAATTTAAAGTAGGTACCATCAACGGCATAAACATACAGTTGGGAGGTACCTACATCAAATAAAGGTTAAACGTGTTTTGTATCTTGTATTCCTGTATGCATTAATTGAGGCGATTGAAAATCTTGTTATTATTTCGATTTTCACATTTATAACATATAAATATATTTGGAGTTCAATTTCCATATTTAAGATTGTCTTAGTATGACTTGGTTTATACACATGTTTGTAATATTTTTACACATTCTATCTAAACCATTTACCTGTTTAAAATCTTTGACAAATAAAAGGCCGCATGTGTTTGTATGCACGTTACACGCAAGGAAAGGACGTACGAACGTCACTTTGTCGACCTTTAAAGTGCACAGCTACGTAATTTACTTTTATATATAAAATTAGGGATAGCAAATAAAATATAAATTTCTAAATCGGCATTTATGTCAATAAATTAGATTTTATTTACCTGCAATTAATGTGATTTGGAAGTAACATACTAATTGTAAAGTTAAAACGAATCAACTTTTAGCACAACTTGCATTACAATTATGCAACAGATATGCTTACAGGCAATTATACGAATCTCATGTAATGTTATCCAAATAAGGGGTAAAATTAGCGAAGGTTAAGAACACACAAGTTGTCAAGAGGCTGGCATTATACTATAGAAAAAATAAGCCAATACCCAACTTACGATGCTTTATAAACAAAGTATTCGTGAGGGTTTATTTTTCCGGCAACAGAATTTCTATGTTGAAGTTACAAACGAATACCTGTATGTATTTGAGGTTTTTTGTTCTGTTTATTAAAAAGATAGGATTTACAAAAGGACTGCAGATTCGAAGTAAATTATCTATAAATACAACTAAAGCACTGCCATTCTGGTCAGATTTGTAAAAAACATATCAGCTTAAGTTATGGATTTTGATATAGGGGCCATAAGGGTTCTAACAGCTCTGTTTCGACTCTGAAATATTATGTTAAAGAACCTTTATAAAAGTAAAAAAGCTAATATTTGGCAAAATGTCACCCGAAGTAGACACTTAAGACTGGTCTTATGGTGATGACGATGACCTCAAAGCGACTTCGGCTACCTGCCTCTGATGCCTGTATGCAAATCGTGTTGTTTTCCAAACGCGCGGAGTCAACGCACCTACAAGCACTCATTTAACAATAATTTATTAGATCAATCCTCCGCATATTAAATAATAGACGAAACATATTACCGTTTATAGCTCAATTATTCATTGGGATGTATTTAACAGAGCAGACTTTATAACTGTAAATGTTATTTTACGCCATAAAAGGTGTGTAAATACTCATAGTTAATGTATGAATATCGTGCTGTCGGTCATACATAATAAAACTCCAAACTTGCGAAATTCAAACATAACATACAAATCGAATAAAGGTATAATACTATTAGGATAATTTCTGTACTTGTACAAGTTTCTACGGAAAACAAAATATTAGCCCTCCCTTTTTAAAATGATGGTTACGGTATTTTGAATTTTTTTTTTATAGAATTTAATATAATTAAAACGAACCCTTAGCAATATTTCAAAAATGAAGTATACCGCATATACCTACCTATACACCTTTTTATTTTTACTTAAACTGTAATCGTATATTTCACAATAGTATTCAACAAATAGGTACTTGTATGTAAGTACTAGTTGGTTGTAATGATTTGATTGGAGTTAAACTTTTTATATCAATTCGTAGATTAGGCGGTTGATAGACAAGTTCGTCTGGTTTATTTTATTGTCCAAAACAAGAAATTAAAGAAATGATTATAGACCATTATGTGTTCGTTGACGTCCAGAAACCGTGAGACGTTGTCGATTTCGGTAGAAGCTTTTTAATAATTGTCTATGAGCATTTCCGTGTTTCAATAAACCTGTAAAACAATCCGTTTTTCTTGACATGATAGCCGTTAAAGTTCGCCCGATATTTTCAGGGTGATTTAAACAGTTCCTACAAAACAATATACATATATTATAAATAAAGCCTAGGTCTTTTTTAGTATAAATTACATGTTATCTATAATTTTTTCCTCTACTTTTTGAACTCTGGGGAATGTTTCATGGTCAATGACTTCAGATGCGACGTTGAAAATTGGAAAAAAAACACAATAAACTTTCGAGAACTCATCTCAAGTGTTGATCTTGGTCTTGACTCTGTCGAGTTATGTAAATTACGCAAAGATGTAGTGCGATACTTGATCGATAGGTCACTGACCGCTATCGCCTACACGGCTTCATTTTCAGTTTGGATATATCATGCGTGGACCATTAATTGAGTAACTATTAACTCTTTTGATAGAACCATCAATACATCCCACAGAGAATGTAGTTCAACATCCCTATTTATAACGAACTTTTTGCAACGTCTACTATACTCTTTTTGTCAAGGTAACGGATATATAATGCAGCTTTTTAAATTGTAATGTCTCCAAAGTAATTGGTAGGTATCCAATCTTATTGTTGTGTTATATAAAGCTTTTTGTGGGATCAACGGCCGCCATTCCTTTGTTCGACAAACTGATTATTTATCCGTAACACGACGTATATCGATATCGAAAATAGTTTGATCACCGAACATACCATTTATCGCTTAATATGCAAATTAGTATCTGGCCAATTCAAATGTTACTTTTCTGGATTTCTGAGGTCTTATTTAACCTAACGTGTTTTTCGTAAAAGCTACAAAAAAGGTACTTACGTATTACTATAAATCGTCAGAATCGTTAATAAAAGACAGATAGAATGTTACAAAGTAACCAAATTTATAATCTATGGCCACGAATCGCGTGTCTATTAAATTATGATTGATTAATTTCTTGAATAAAAAACCTCGAACGTTGCAAGAGATGCATTACATTATTCTACGATTTTTTTTCCAGTGCGCCTTGCTATTTGTGAGCGCAATTGCTTCACCACACGTTTCGGATACGGGATCCTTTGCGAGGAGCGCAGTAGAAACAGTCCCGCCTCATGAGCCACTAGCGACACCAGTCCGTGCTTCTGTTGAAAGCATACCTTTAAGGTATTTACGCTTTGTTATGCTATTGCACTGTACAAAAAGTTTCCCGTTTTTAAAATACAAGTAAAGTTTCACATACATGGAATTTGACTCAAATAAAATATAAAATAAATTTCCTGAAAAAATTTCCATAAGTTAATAATAACCTACACGAGTTAATATTACCGCTATTTTATTTAAAGCTTATTTCATTTTTACCAGAAATCTTCGCGAAGAAACCGAAGGACGACTACCTCTCAGGGACGCGGTTGAAAAGCGACCAATTCCCGTATTAGATCGTGAATCATTGTACAAATATGTACAGGTACAGTATTTAATTTTATACCCATAATAATGTAATGCATAATAAATATTAAGCCTTATTCATATTGATAATAATGTTATGGGCAATTAAAAGCCTCGTTATGTTTTGAATTCTGTTTTTGTGATACTTTAAATACACTAAGCGGAAACAAGAAAAATAAAAATGGTTGCTCGTTGTGCATAAGAAGCAAATTGATTTCTAATACATGTTTTTAAGGATGCTGAACACATCGAATATGTCGAAGATCTCAAAAGGTATTACGGCGCCGCAACCTATTTGAACAAGTGAGTAATTATTGTTAAATTTTTTAAAGCACAAAACTGTAAAGTTTCGCAATCTCTACGTTAAAGTAGTACCTACCATAATTTAGTTAAGTGCAAATATGGAATAAATATGTTATTTGTGTTTTTACTTAATACTCATTGGTGGTAGCTATTTACATACATGTATCGATAAATTGAACCTTCCCGCCGCCGCTAATAGATTTTAGCAACATCAAAGGTATCGCCAATTGTCTGCTTGAAAGAGAGATGCTTTCATACCATTTTTCTTTTTCTAGTAGTTCCCGTACAGACGAACGGTTACAACTGGGTAATGCTAATCTTCAGGGTAAGTAGTTTTTTTCTGTAAGTACCACTAACATTTCTTTATTCTATGCATTTATTTTTGTATTGGAATTGAATAATTGTAATATATAACATGATCAGAAGTGTTATATCCATATAAATACTTAATATATGAGATTATACGCAGCGGTGCTACTTCATGTTTTTAATTTTTAAATTGATTTGCAGAGATGCAGCAAACCGCAGGAGGTCCGGCAACAAAACGGCTAGTGGTTTGTTACATGGAGTCGTGGGCCGCGTACCGCGCGCCTCCGTTGGCCTTTACTGCAGGCCTCGTGCCACGATCCTGTACCCACCTCCACTACGCATATGCTGCTATACACCCCCACACTTACGCCGTGATATCAGCTAACGAAGACTATGATATCATTAAAGGTGATTCTTAAAATGGTTGTACTGCACACTTTTACTAATACAGTAAATAATATATATACAAAAAATCAGGTAATAGGTAGGTATATTTCCATCTTTGTGAGCACTTCTGTATAACAGACACCCGCAATTGAATATTAAAAGGCGCCACAAGTTTAATAGAGTTGATTATTAATGTATAATAATGAATGTATATCCGTGCTATATTAAGGTTCTTTTACAATTAGGGACAAGCGCATGAAACAAAATGGTACTTTCATTAAAATGTTGTTCTCATAGGTGGATACAGGATAGCAACGGGTCTAAAGCGTAGACTGCCCGGACTACGAGTGATCGTTAGTGTAGGCGGTGACGGCACAGACCGATTGTTCAGCGAGATGGTGCAGGAGCCGTACCGGCGGAACTCCTTCATAGACAGTGCTGTCAGCTTCTTGAGAGAACACGATTTCGATGGGCTCGATCTACACTGGGTTTATGCAGGTACCTATACGATTGAATTATATTCCTCCTTATCACACCTAAACTCTGCCGTCAAAAATCTTAGGTTTGTACGAACCACAGGTCTCAGGCACCGGATATAAAAAGGGGCCAACCATAAATAAACATGATAAGACCGTAGTAGCTTGTACTTCATCCATCCGCGTCTCCTTCATTATGCAAAAAAAACCATACAAAAACGAAAATATAAAGTAATCATAAATTCCCTTGGTATTGTAATATATTTCACATGTGACCTTTTTCCAGGAGATAAAGACGAAAAGGAAAAAGAACTCTTAACGACACTTCTTTACGAGCTGCGGGAAAAATTCTCACCTTATGGATTCCTTTTGTCGACGGTCTTACCTCCATTTAGGTAAGCAGGTTTTTATTATGTGAATCGATTCGTATTATACCAAATCAGTTTACAAGAATATTCAATTACATCAATTTTTAAAAATATACAAATTCAAAATTGTCACATAAATAATCCTTCACATTTTTTATATCAACTTTGTCGTTAGTCTACATAAGCAGAGTTATATAGCAATCGACATTTTTAAGTATTAGCTCTAAAATGTCAATCGGTGTAATGAGTGGTCATATACCTACGTATAGATACTATATTAGGTACTACAATTATGAGAACTAAACATAATAGACCATATTTTATTTCAGATATCAGATAGAAGACGGCTATGATCTAAGCGCTGTGAGTGGAGCAACAGACTACACTATTCTCCAAGCTTGGGATATGACTCACGCGAAGAGAGACGACCCACCGTCCAGGGCGGTGCAGCACAGCGCCCTGCACCGAGACCCGGGGGCGGCTGCCAGGGATCAACGTTATGATAACATTGTAAGTATGTAGGGTAGCATTTCACATAACAAGCTGTATTTTGATATTTAGTTTACAACTCTTGAGATTCTCTTAACAACGCTTCCTTTATTTCACTTATAATATGTGCATTAAACTATGAATAAGTGTCTAAAGCAATACAGGATGACGAATTTAACCTACTTGTGACAGTCGTATCAATTTGATTATAGTTTTATACGCCTAAAAATTCTTTGCAGGAATTCATGGTGAAGTATATCATCAGACATGGAATGGCGGCCGATAAACTCGTCCTGGGAATACCACTTTTCGGGCGCAGCTACACGTTGGCGGCTTCGACTCTTCCGGCGCCTGGAGCTGCCATAAACGGCTGGGGCGAAGAAGGAGTTTACACACAAACTAGAGGCCTGTTAGCTTATTTTGAGGTATCGTTCGAAGAAATTATTAGTTAATGTTTACTTCGACCTTGTATTTTTTCTTATTTCGCTAATATACATAGATAATATATATGTAGGTATCTTTTTAACAATTTCAGATATGTATGGCCGAACGTGAAGGTAGAGGTGTTAGTGGCGTAGACGAGGCGGGTAACTCTTTCGCTGTATTCGATAACCAATGGATTACATACGACACACCGGACACTGTTGTCGAAAAGGTATGCATAAAAAGTTTACTAAAAGTAACGTTGTTATCACCAATGATGCTAATTTTGACCATGACTTGTTGGAATTTAATGGAATGGATGGTTATTGAACACTTAATTATGTAGTAATATTGTTAAAAGTTAATTTTAAAACAGTGGAATTCTGAATTACGAATATAAAAAAATGGGTGTGATTAAATTGTACCAACCGTTATGACAGTAGAATTTAATTAAGGAAGGAAATACTAAGAGTGATTGAATATAAATTAACGGCATATTTATTTTCTCAGATGAAATTCATTACCAGTTCGGGCTTAGCCGGAGCAGCTGCATGGGCTATTGACATGGACGACTTCCGAGGTCTTTGCGGGACGCCTTTCCCGATCCTCAGCGCGATATCCACAAGTCTTAATGGTACGAGGTCCAAAAGAATATTCATTTGTTCTTGTTGATCATGTTACTTTTTTAAATTACAGTGACTTTATCTGTCTATAACTTCTAAAAAGTGAAAAAAGGAATGAAAAATTATAATATGGTTGCGCGAAGACCTAGATAACTGACATATCACTTATCTAGGTCTTCGCGCAACCATATTCCAAATAGCAGTCAATTTATATTTTATATATTATTAAATTTGAATATCATACGAATAGACATTTAAAGCATTTTTTAACCGACTTCAAAAAAAGGTGGAGGTTCTCAATTCGTCTGTATTTTAGTTTTATTGTTTATTTACCCTATTTGTCTTTAATAATAGGTGAATACACCAACACCGATCAGTCTTCACTTAAGATTGGCTCTTGTGAAGTTAACGATCCGTATTTGGCATCCGATGAGGAATCATGTGCTCATTTCCATTTCTGCTCCGGGGGCATCAGTTACCGGATGATATGCGAAGACGAACGGCTGTACGATCCTTCAACTGGTTTTTGTGGGTACGTACAGTGAATGGCACATTTATCTCAATTCAAATCTATAATACATGATTTCTTTTATAAACAAACATCACTCGCTAATAACAATGCATTAGGTTTACCAAACCATGTATCTACTATTTATACCTTTCAGACATCAAGATGTCACTAAATGTATTCCTGGACAAAGCCTCAGAATAAGCGTAGAAGAAGCCGCTCGATTCCTATCGCATGCTTATGAAATTGATTTTGAGGTATGTCATACAATACATGGAATTAATACATAGAATATTTATTTGATTATATTTTATTTACATTAAATTATTGTCAATTTTTAGTGGAGTTACAGTCCAGGCAAGGATTCTGCAGTCAATAAGGATTCCGAACGCCTAGTTACTATTGACCATGGTGATGCGAAAAGAGGTATAAAAAGATAATTTTAATAAACAGTGATCTACGCAGATATCATGATAGACATTTCTTTTCGAAACAAGGACTACCTTTGTACACTGCACTTTTAACATTTTCCCTTTATAATAACAATAGTGCCTTTAGTTCAAGTGAAGGGCTTAACACAATTTTTGGTATCGCACATTGATCAAGTACCTATTAGTAGTTTTTATTTGTGCCTGTGACTGTTAAATAAATAAGAGAAGAGATATAAACTATATATAATGTATTATGCAAAATCCTTATTTTTATATTGCTAGGTAAAGAAAATGATAAACGCGTGGTATGCTACATGACGAGCTGGGCGTTCTACCGCCGAGGTGACGGCAAATTTGTTCCCGAGCACATTGACACAAGATTATGTACACACGTCGTTTACGCGTATGCTTCTCTGTCTCCGGATGAACTGATTGCTAAGGAATTCGATCCATGGACAGACATAACCAACAGTAAGAAAAAACAAAACATTCGATAGACAGATAAAATATGTTTATAAATAAATTGTACTTTTTCTTACCCAAATTATAATTTATCGTAATCTCTATAAGTTTTATTTCTACAGATTTATATGAGCGAGTCACATCTCTTAAGGATGTAAAAGTGCTCTTAGGTTTGGGAGGATGGACTGATTCGGCAGGCGATAAGTACTCTCGATTAGTTTCGTCCGGCGCCGCTCGTACTAAGTTTGCCGAGAGACTTGTTGCTTTCCTTCGTCTACATAACTTTAAAGGATTGCACCTGGACTGGAATTACCCAGTTTGTTGGCAAAGTAATTGTAAAAAAGGTGCCAAATCAGACAAAGCAAATTATGCTAAGCTAGTACAGGTAATCTAAATTAATCACTTGATCATTTATGAAATAAATCGACTACTTGCTTTAGTGTTGTTATTGATAATATTTTTTTAAGGAATTGTCAAAAATTTTGCACGGAGCAGGCATGGAATTAGGAATTGCTCTGTCAGGTTATAAGGAGGTAATTGAATCGGCATACGATTTGCCAGCAATATCTGCAGCAGCTGATTTCATGAGTGCGATGACTTACGATTACCATGGAGGCTGGGAAAGGAATACAGCGCATCACACACCACTCATTCCACCTCAGAAAGATGCTCTGTCACATTATTCTATTGTAAGTATATCAATCACATCTCTTCTATTGTCCATTTGAATTTGAATAGACATGAAAAATATTGAAACATTTGTTTTTCGTAGGAATATGCAATTAAATCTTTAATAAGTGGTGGAGTTGACCCTAAGAAGCTACTGCTTGGGTTAGCCTTCTACGGTCAATCGTTTAGACTGGCTGATATAGAGAGATCAAATGGGCCGGGCGCACCAGCAGCAGGTCCTGGTGAATCTGGAGAGTTCACCAAGCAACCGGGCATGATGTCGTATTACGAAATTTGTTATAGAAGTAAGTGAATACTGATCACTTTTAAATGACAAAATTTGTAAATTGCATTACTTATTTGAAATGTCTTCTTCCAGTTAAAAACTTGCGGTGGAAGACTGGCAGGCAAAGTAACGCTGGACCCTACACATACTCAGATAACCAATGGGTTGGATTTGACGATCCTAAATCGATTACGGAGAAGGTAATTTTTCAATTCTGTATGTACAAATGTATAACTATAGATGGGTTACATACTCTCTATATACTATGACAATATTAAAGAGTTTGTCTTGTGATTCATAAAGTAATCAAAAATCAAGTAATACAAAAAATTAATATCGATTTTATAATATCTGCACTCGCCAGGGAAGCGATCAAGTTTCTAAGCGTTGCGGGTGTTTGATTTTGTAAAATAACTTTCCCTTGTTTAGGTGGAATGGGCATTGCGTCAAGGTTTAGGCGGTGTGACAGCTTGGGCTATCGACTTAGATGACTTCAACAACCGCTGCTGCGCGGAGCCGGCTCCGCTGCTGCGTGCTGCCGGTCGCGCACTGGGCCGCACCGTGCCCGCACCGCCCTCCTCTCCCTGCGAGAGACCGCCAGAACCAATCACGCCTTCACCGCCAACCACAACACCTGCTGAATCTGATGGTAAGTTCGTATTTTATGTAATACGTCAATGTCTCTGCATGATGGTATTTAATAAGTTCAAATGGTAAGACTTGTGAAATTTATCCACCATTGTTTACGGCTAGCTAGGAATGGCATAAGTCCTGGCAATTCTTCTATATTCGCTTGATCACCTATCACCTATCACGGTAGTCTTTATGTATTTCCTTTATATTGTTATAGTAGTATACAACTACTTTATTATTTCCTATTCATCAAGGATCTGCTGTGAGCGGTGACCAGGGTAGCCACGGTAATCACGAGCACCACACGTCCACGACGTGGCCAAGCTGGAAGCCATCGACCACGTCTACGACAGCGCAGACCTGGTGGCCTCCTGCAACCACAACTCCTTTCACTACAACAACAACCAGAAGAACTACTACTACTACTACTTCTACAACTACAACCAAGAAACCACCTTCTGACTCCGGTATGTCTGGCATTCGATGTCAATTCCGACATACAGTTCAACTAATTACATTTTTATAAATGTAATTAGTTAATTACTTTTTTTTTTTTATAAATCTCAACTGTCAAATACGAAAATGGCCACTGTTTAAGTGTTGTTTACTCGTATATGATAAAGATAATCTTCAATATTGTGATTTTTAACGTTACTTCCGGGACAAAACTCGAGTTTCTTAATCGTCAGCCTTATGGTTGTATTATACAATACAGTCTTATAATACTCTCGAGAAAAAAAATGAGACTCCGAGAAAGAAAAAAAAACGTTCTGTGATAGGCTTATCTAGTCTGCAAAGCAGTTCAAAATACCAGAATCATGTATAATGCACTATTTTTTAGGTGTAGAAGGAGCCCCCTGTGCAGCAGGCGAATACCATTCAGCACCAGGAGACTGCGAGGCGTTCTTGCAATGCGAAGGCGGACAGTGGAGGAAGCATCGCTGCGTTGGAGGCTTACATTGGTCTGCTAAGTATAATAGATGTGACTGGCCGAGCGCTGCTAAATGTAGAGGTAAGTTCATTGTTGCGGTAATATTGATACGTAAGATATGATTTGCAGAATTATATAAAATAATTTAAAGAGACTTGTAAAGTGATATTTAAAGTCTTTGCTATACATGTACATTTACCAGCTCTTTTATAAATCAACTTTTAAGGACAAATATTTTAAATTATGCACATATTAGATGTTATTCAGAGCTTTAAACAAAACATTTCAGAAACATCAAGCGACGAAGAATTTACAACAACTACAACTTTAGCGCCGTTGACTACGCGGCCTCCACCAACTACCACCACTACGAGAAGAACTACTACCACCACTACTACTACTCCTAGACCAACTGCTAGGCCTACTACTAGACCTACCACTAGACCTACTACAAGGCCTACCACCAGTTCAGTTAGTTCAGGTAGGTACAGGGCCTGTTTGATCCCCTTGGTTGTTTTCATTGCTTAATAATGTCAATGTTTGTCGTACTACCAAAATTATTAGTTTGTCATCGAACCACGCTACAACGCACAGATCATGTAACATAATAAAGTACATAGTAATGATCTAATAATATTACCCTTTACCGTAGACGGTGCAGTAGTAGGTGGGGCATGCAAGGGCCAGCAGTATCACGAGGTGCCTGGTGACTGTAACTCGTACTTGCATTGCGACGGAACCGTGTGGCGCTTGCAACGCTGTACCCCAGGCCTGCACTGGAGTGCTGCAGAGAAGCATTGTGACTGGCCAAAACAGGCTAAGTGTGAAGGTGAAATATAGCTGTATAACTACTAACTTGATCAGATCTTTAAATTCATTAGTTATTCCGAATCGTATAAACCATTTTTCATTATAGGTTCAACACCGAAAGCCACCACGGTATCGCCAAAACCAACAAGACCACCGAGACCGACACAACCAGCGTACCCCGGTAAGCTTACAATCATTTAAATTCCATAGCCTACTTTTGCCTAAGAAACTTTTTCTAAATAATTCATAATAAGAGAAACAGACATCCTTAAATTTTAATGTAACATCTTTTTAATCATTACCGTAAACTACACTGTCACATGAGTTAATACTAATAGTAAAGCTATGTTTTCTACAGTTCCTTCACCAGCCGGACCCACTGAGGGTGGCGCATGTGGAGGGAATGATATACACGCTGCAGCATCTAGTTGTGAGGCATTCCTACTTTGTGTAAGCGGGCGCTGGACGAAGCAGTACTGCCCGAATGGTCTGCATTGGGATAAGCGTACTAATCGCTGCGACTGGAAGGATTTCGCTATGTGTCAAGGTGTGAAAATAATGTATACACGTAAACTAGGGATGACTTAAACGCAATAGCTAATCATGCAACATTAAAAGTAAAAGCCAATTCACAATAACAAATGTTTATTGTAAATTTGCTTTTACTTTTAATGAGTAGAATTCGTAAGATCGCAACTTATAACGCTCCTTAGAATTAACTGAGTCACAACATTTGGCGGATTGTAGATAGTAGTGGATTGCTGTCTTAAATATCTATTATACTTTCAGCATCAAAACCACTAGTCACCAAGACACCGGTACATCAAATATTAACAAGTCCTACTACAAGCACAACTGGAACATCGACCACGACGTCAACAACAACAAAGAGGCCCACTAGCGATTACCAAAAACCTTCGGTAACTTTACAGTAACATGACGACAATATCGTTTTTATGTCACTCGGTTAATAAGTGATGTGATGTGAGATAGTTTATGAACCGGAGAGATATAATGATTTGAGAAATATTACTTTTATATGCCTTTTAAAACTTAAAATAAAGCAACTTTCTTCAGATATGACATGGAGGTAGCTGGAATCCTTAAAAGCCACAAATATCACTTGGAATAAAAAATAAACTAGCAATAAGATTCTTGTTTATACTTCTATGCTATTTTTTATCATTGAATAAACAAACAAACACGGTCAAAGTTGCAAAATTAATAAACAATTGAGCTACAAAAAAAATAGGCCAATCATCTAGCATTAGCAGTCCGCCCATTTAGGGTACAATGGTGCATTAGGTGATACAATAAGGTTTAAATAAATAAATAAATAAAATTATCTCACAATTCAAACACATTTACCCAGCATCTAAATACAATACCAACTAACATTGCCTTGAAAGTCATATTTTCTATTGTAATTTTAAATATTCTTTTTCTAGCGTTGCATTACCGGTACCTATCACGCACATCCGCGCTGTGAAAAATTCTACGTATGCGTGAACAGCATGCTGGTGACACAGAGTTGCGCGCCAGGTCTTGTGTGGCGGCAAGACCATATGCAATGTGACTTCCCCAGCGCTACATCCTGTACAGACCGCCGTCAAGTCACGTCCGCGGCCCTCAGTGACGACAGCAAACCCGACACTATGATGCAGATAAATGAAGCAGTCCCCAGTAAATACAATTTCTTATAATCACTTATGCCTATATACCTTGACTTGTAATGACTGCTCAGCACTTTCCTGTTTATTTTTCCTGTTTAGTTTCAATACACTAACTCTATAAATTTGTAAAGTTATTATTGGTAGCGATATATATTATATTTATCTTGAAACAGCCTTCTGTGAGAACGGCCAATATGCCGTGGATCCAACGGACTGCTCCCGCTATCTGCATTGTCTTTTCGGAAAATTCGAGGAATTTTCCTGTAGCCCCGGTCTGCACTGGAATCAGGTATGAATAACCCTAATAAATGTTTTCCCGTACTGTTAGTCACAAAAGTGAATAAAAATTCATACTAATCGGTTCTTCTTATTCAACATGTGAAATCATTTATTCTAACCCTTAATTACAGGATAAACAAATATGCGATTGGCCTAATAGCGCGAAATGCAAAATTAATAAAATCCCTACGACTACAACTACGACTACTTCCTCGCCATCACTGTTGGATCCATCGCCTGCAGAAAATCTCCCATTGGATCCTGATTCCGATGATTTGGAAATTCAACGACCTCCAAAACCAGTCATTTCATCACCCATCGCTATAGGTTCAGGAACTAGA
>DWDX01001516.1:0-18369 GCA_018245675.1 Agara michaeli | reverse complement strand
TAGTTTTTGAGCCTATTCGTTATATACACACACACACACACACACAAATCTTTCCTCTTTATAATATTAGTATAGATGTGTGGGAAGATAAGTCGCATTGTCCCGAAATACGTGTAACTTACGCCGTTTTGTACCATTATGTTCGCATATAAATCGGAATGTTGCGACTTGTATACCCCACCACTATATCCAGGATTCATAATTTAAAATTTCAATATCAATACATAAATCTACCTATTTAATTACACGTGGATAGCTTAGCTTTACTTAATAAACCTGTTATTAAAAAAATTTACTACCATTGCTGGGCGTGTCTTAACTACAAGTAGGCGATACGGACCATGCTTAACCACAGTGCTCCAATGCGAAATGGCGTAAAAAGGGGTTAGTTTTTCATCCGTTTTCGAATATTATTAAACCGTCTTCAAAGCTTTGGACGTAGTTAATATTTTTGTTGTAAACTACACAATTAATAACAATAACGTCTGTAACCTTAGCAATATAACTTAGAGTAAATACAAAAGACTGTAACAGATGACTCAGCGTGTTCTTAACCAGAATGGCTAACTCGTGTAGCGCTCTTTTTCAGCCTCTCCACCCGAAGTTTCGATGCGAAACTTGAGCCTGCGAACTCGTCAATCTTGAAGGAATATCAATACAACAACAAAACAACAACATACCGTAAATAAATACTATATATAATACTAGCCGTTACCCGCCCGCTTAGCTGGGCGTATGATACTGGCCAAGTTTCAGAGTTCTAAAAGCTATGAGTTGGAAAAAATATATATATTTTTTAATTTTTAACGCCCCCGCACAGCCCTCTGGGGGTGAAATATCATAAAATTAGTTTTTAATAAATTCAAACATGCTAAAAAGAATATCCTGGCTAAGTTTTATACCTAAAAGAGCTATAGTTTGAAAATGTGAATTTTTCATTGTTGACACCCCCGCAAAACCCCTTGTGGGTGGAATTTCGTAAAGTCCGTTCTTAGCTGACCTCTACATAGCAAAAGTAATATTCCTACCAAATTGCAAGTGTCTAAGTCATATGGTTCCCGAGATATCGTGATGAGTGAGTATATACGTGGAAATCTCCTATATATATATAGATTACGTAGCGACTTTCATAAGATTCGTAGATGGTCATGTCGATCATTTTTCCTAAAGCCATTCTCTACATTGCACCAAAGCCAATGTAAGCCCCGTGTGTACTGGGTTTTAGGCGGGCGATTAATGGGAATGGACCGTAATTGAATTGGACTTCCTATTAGAATCTTACTAGCTTTTGCCCGTGACTTCGTCCCGCGCATATATTATTATACATATAAACCTTTCTCTTCAATCACTCTATCTACTAAAAAAAACCGCATCAAAATCCGTTCCGTAGTTTTAAAGATTTAAGCATACATAGGGACAGAGAAAGCTACTTTGTTTTATACTATGTAATGATTAGAAGCTACTACTGTTAAACCAACATCAACATATAGTGCCGATTGGAAACTTTCCAATTAGACATTTGTAAATTCTTTTAAATAATACATTGTTTTTGGGTACATTTTTTTGGTTTTTGGGATACATATCAGTTTTGCTGCTGAATTTTGTACGGTGTGCCTACTATATCATTAAATGAATAATAATAATAATATATTTTGAGTAAGAAGTCGCCGAAAAAAAGGACCAATCGCGCGAACATCGTAAGTATATTCCCTTCAATCCGTCCTATTGGACAAGAACCAGAACGAAAATATTAACAACGGTGTAAAATGCGTTATTTTTCTTACTATAACCACCACGCCATGTCCACTCGGGGGTATGCTGAGGGAACTCAGGTACAAATTTCTTTATCATCGCACACTTGACGCTCTTCTTCGTAACATACAATCGGGTGATATATGAATATGTCACAACGAACGAAACCGCGGCGCCGCCGGTGCCTCGCGCCGTATACGGTCGCGCGGCGCAAGGCCGAGGCGCGTCCTCGTCACCAGATTAAAGTTGTACCCCACTGACCCACGCCCTACAACTTTCGCTGCAATTCTTTTTTATTACGTATAAGCGAGACGAGTTGGATGTTTTCGTTAAAAATTGGCCAAAAGTAGCAATGGATCGAACACCTGGCGTGGCAGACGGGGGTCCTTTGCAGGGCAGCGGAACAATAAAAGGAACATAGAATATATGATATAGAGTCAGTTTAAAATTGGGAATTGTAATTGAAAATTGCGTTTACTATATACACTGATCAATTTTATTATTTATATATTATATGTATGTATGTAATTAATACATAAAATGTATTTCAAATTAAAATTTTAGTATGTCGCTTGATACTTTCTTGAATTTATAATTTACCAGTACATAAATATTTTTATCTCCTTCGATCAGATATCGGCTTGACTATAGACATTGGAAATACATATTTGTGATGAGACATCCACAGCCACCTTAATATGTGAAATTCAACTTTGGAACAGTGTCTTTCGGTGACTTTAATGCAATTAAAATTGCAGTGAAAGTCAAGGCTATGGAATTACATGAAGTGTATTGTACATAACATTCATGAAATACCTTAATAATGACGATAGAAGTATGGGCATCCACTGGAACAGATTCGAACTGTTTAATATCACAGGTTGGAGCTACATTTCTCGGAGCAATTCTACCAATGCAACAATATCTTTAAATTTAATTTTAAACATAACTTGCTGGCAATATATTATATAAGTCATACAAGTATAATTAATGTACAAGGTAATAGTAATAATATATTGCAAAACGAGGGTTGGTAGTTACATTAATTTCACTAACATTTGCTGATATGGTGCATAAGATTAGAACCAATTTTTGTTTTAATGTTTCAACTTGTATTCTTTTATGAAATTTAATACAGATCATGTAATATATGCAGAAGTTGTCGCTTCGAGCACTGTATGGCATCTGGTAGTGATGAGATGACACAAACCAAGGTTTTGAAATTCTCACCTCCATTGCATTCCTTGCTACGGGACAGTATGTTGATCCTAACTATTCACGATTTGATTGACATGTCATCATAACATTTCCTGTGCAGAGCGAACATCGGATTCAGGGAGCATAATTTAATGTTTCAGCACTCATGACAGTAGAGGTGACTAGCTAGTTTCTGTGGATACATCAGAAGACAAGATAGCTGATAGGAAAAATTACATAAAATTCAATATCGACACGCAAATGCTGCTAGATGTAAGTACATAGCTATTTCCAGCCTTTGCTAGAGTATGTGGGCCGCGCGGGGAGGGACTCTTGTTCGCGTCTTTCAGTACTGCCGTACGCGAATCTCACGGGTCAGTCGCGTGCGCAACCGCGCGTTTCGCTTGCACTGATGGTAAAAGAATCGATGGGATCGAGACACTGTACTTAGAAAACAAACAGTTTAGCGATTGGGTTATTTTTAATTCAAAATGACAATATACCGATGTTACACAATATTATTATGTTAAAAAACGCAGTAATTAACAATTTTCATTACACGTTTATTCCAAAAGGTTGGTTTCATATTTAAAATTCAATTTTTATTACTAAAGATATTTCTAAGTAATGTTAACTGATCCGAATACCTTGTCAGTTCTTTTAAATCTGTTAAACCGTTATAGTACAAGTGGATTTGTAACGACCAATTTCAAGTTGGAAACACGTAAACATGCATAATGCTTGGCAAGCAATAACTTAGTGGCTAAAAGTCGATCTGATTCATCATATTTATTTTAATGAGTCAATCATTGGAAAATGAGGAAAAACTGAGGTGATGATTACTACGTGACTGGTACGAAACATACTATGAAAAATTGTGGACATGTTTAAACGAGCAATAGAAAAAGTCGACCTCTCCAGCACGATCCTACTCACCATCTGTTCGTTTTATATTGATGTTGATTCCGGACTGGATCCTCATCGCACCGTCATCCATTATTGCACAGATTTATGCACCATGTACACTAAAGATCATTATTTCGCAATGAACGGTTATTTAAAAATAGTCTAACACATTCGGAAAACACACATAAGAACCGGTGAAAATAACAAATAAATTTCTACACCCAGATTGACAGTTATATCGAGCTAGCTACACACTTCAGACTGGAACGTTTCAAATTTGTTTCGGTACAAGAGTCAAATCAATCACTTTTAATTCTATTTTGAAAATAAGGCAATTGATGTGAAATTTGTTTAAACTAATTAGGCTGAAAACTCAAATAATACAATGTTTTAAATTATTTCGGTTACAACACAAAATTCAGAATAATATCAGTATGAACATTCATGCGTCGAATATTTATTCCGATGTTGCCATTGAAATTTTTTATTTATATTTTTAAACATATAATATTTCTATAACTATTAAAAATACCGTGTAGCAAGTGAAGTATTATTTAAGACATACAATTTTTTATGCTAATTTGTTACATTTACTTTACATGAAGAAATGTTGGAAAAATGATTCAACTTCATATAGTTTATCCATAGACTAAGTAATTCGGATAATCGTAATAACTGTTGCTGTTGCTGAATTTCTTAGAACTTTTTAAACATCACTATAAAACTAGAAGTATTTATTAAAGTATGTTTTTGCATTTAGCGATTATATTTCTATATTACTTTTTCTACGATAATTTCTCTAAAGGACAACACGACCTTATGTCAATCCGAACACAATAGCATATGCATATGGCATAGGCGGCATTACGTCAATTAGTCAATCAATCGGTCAAGTCAATCAAAAAATTGCCTACTTTAGGAATATAGCTCCAGAATAGGAAATATTTTTAATACCAAACAAAACAACACTGAAATGGATAGTGAATATAAATTATCACACAAGGCAAAGAAACGTATCAAGGAAGTCAAAAGAAAGGCTCGACCCGGTAAGAGTTACAATTTTGAATAGAGTATAATGTCTATCATTTAATTCTGTATGTTTCATTAAAATTATTGTTACCCCAAAGTTTTTAGAAAGACATGCCACACAAATCGTGATACGAATAATTTTGCACTATAATCTTAACTCGTTTATCAATTGATACTAAATGTTCTGGAACAATCTTTTGTGGGAGTCACGCAAGTACAAGCGGCCTCTATTTTTTTTACGGTTATTAAGGGCTATTGTATCCGTATTCAATAGCAAATCCGTACAAAGAGTTGATTTGGTAACAATGTAGTATTACTTAAATGGTACCTATTTTAGTTGCCATGGTTGTCCCATAACCTCTATTCCAAAAAGTCTATCTAGTTTATCTGTCTTATAAGTGTATGTTACAATAATCAGTGTTACTAGATAATGAATGTTATGGTAATTGCTATTGAATGCATGATAACTTACAATGGCTATTGAATACTATTGTTTTTAAACACTATCTAATATTATCAAGTATGTTGTCCTCAGAATTAGCTGATAAGCATCAATGGACAGCTTTAAAATATGCGGGAAATTTTGAAGAGTTTCTCAAATGCAACGACAATGCCGACAGGATTGATGTCAACCTGACCTCGCAGGAGGATTTTATCGAGAGATATGAGAAAATATATAAGCCTGTAGTCATAACCAATGTTCAAACCACCTGGCGAGCCAACCACAAGTGGACGCTGGACAGACTTGCCAAAAAGTATCGCAACCAAAAATTCAAGTGCGGCGAAGACAATGAGGGTTATAGTGTTAAGATGAAAATGAAGTATTATGTAGAATATATGAGGACAACGACTGATGATAGTCCGCTTTATATTTTTGATAGTAGTTTTGGAGAACACTTGAGAAGGAAGAAACTTCTTGAGGACTACGAAGTACCAATATATTTTAGGGATGATCTGTTCAAGTACTGCGGGGAAGAGAGAAGACCTCCTTACCGTTGGTTTGTTATGGGACCCCAGAGGTCTGGCACAGGTATACATATCGACCCCCTCGGCACCAGTGCATGGAATGCATTGGTGTTTGGTCACAAGAGATGGTGCTTATTCCCCACTCAAACTCCAAGAGAGCTGATAAAAGTTACTGGACTAATGGGTGGGAAGCAAAGGGATGAGGCTATTACATGGTTCAAGCTCATTTACCCTAAAACTCAGCTAGACACTTGGCCCAAAGAGTATAAACCTGTAAGATTGTTGTATATTCCTATTTATATTTATTCATAAGCAGCTTATATAATTGTATGATACAGAATGGTTTTAAAACTGTTGTGTCGAGTTATCCAAAAAAACACCATTATAATGGTAAAAATGGTTATTTGCAGGTTGAAATACTTCAAAAACCAGGCGAAACAGTATTCGTTCCTGGAGGCTGGTGGCATGTCGTTCTTAACTTGGACGACACAGTTGCAGTGACGCAGAACTTCTGCAGCCGGACTAACTTCCCTGTCGTTTGGCACAAAAGTGTCAGGGGACGCCCTAAGCTGTCAAAAAAATGGGTCAAAGTCATGGAGTCCAAGGAGCCGGACTTGTACAAGGTTGCTAGGAGTATGGACTTAAGTCAAGGCACGGGTGTTGCATCAGACAGTTCTTCTAATAGCAGCTCTTCTAGTAGTGACAGTGACAGCTCCTCGGACAGCTCCAGCGAAGAAGATAGTGGACAGGAGAGCATCACTGCCCATAAGAAAAAGAGAAAACGAAAAGTGTGAAATAAGACTGCCTTATTTAAACTTAGAATTTAATACAAGCACCAACTTGCAAGTGTATTCTAAACAGTTAATATATTTATAAATAAGAAGCCCATTTTGTATTATTAGTGTTAAATATAAGACATTGTTGTTTTCCAAATAGTAAGCGAAATATATTTTTTGTTAAAGGACTACATAAATATCCAATAAAGTTAGTATTGTATTAGTATGGTATTTTCCTGACCCATACACTTCTTTTTGTTTCAGTAATAGATTGTAGAATGTTGACAATGCAGTAGTTTTGGATCAACGTTATCATTCACATAAAAATGTTATTTCTAATATGCACTAAGATGGACCTTAGTGCTGTGAATTGGACCCTTCCTTTCTGAGGCTTGATATTTGAATCTTGGCACACATCTGTGTCTAGAGTTTTATGCGTTTTTACAAAAAACGATTTCATTTACTATTAAAGATAATCCTTACTATTAATATTATAAATGTGAATGTAAGTTTGTTTGTTACGCTTTCACGCGAAAACTACTTAACCGATCAACATGAAACTTTATACACATATTCTTGCAGGTATTAGAAGGGACATAGGATACTTTTTAAGAAAATAAAAAATATTTTACGAAAGATAAAAAAACTATTTGTCAAAAAATCGCAAAATCTCTCGCACGAAGCCGCGGGCACAGCTAGTAGAAAATATTTTGAGAAAACATACACCACTGCGAATTGTCCACAATGCTCTTTAATGTGAGAGAACTTATACTGCATTTAGCTAGAGTCGCAGAAAATGATCTCAGAGATTTTCAAACACAAAGGAATCTCGGTGTCCAAGTGCAAAATGCTCTAAAAGATTGCTAATAATTTTATCAGTTCGCAATAATATTGTTTCAATACTAATTATACTATTTAAATGTTGTGAATTTAGTAGTATAGATGGCACTACTACGGAGACTATGTTTTTTTTAAATGTAATTACCACACATGCGCAGCACTATTGACATTCAATCGCAGAACTGGCAACAATTTTGGTTAATCTATGATTGTCGGTAGCCATTTGTTATCCATTGCAAAGTTCTCGTGAGACTTCTAAGCAAAATGCTGAAATCCGCTTCGGGAACATTGGCGAACGTCCTCAAAAGGTCCCTTTTACCAGCCACAAGGGTCACTGCAGTAATTCCCGCTAGAAGGGCGCACGGAGCCCCCGTCGAGTCCGACCAAGAATTCGACCGCAGGTTAGTGGTGCACTGAAAATTTGATGTTATATAACTGAAAATTGTCAACTGTAGCGATATGTTCATCCTCATTCTTAGATTGCGATATTTCTGTTATAACTTAGCTATGTGGTTGTGCAGCTCCAGGAAACACACCCATAATCGAGACATACCATGAAGGCATGTCTACCTGTACTTTGATTTTGATAACATCTGATAACAGTCTCTTAGGTATATATAACTTTTAACACAATAGTTTCAATTTTATCTCGTTTTACATAAGTAATTGGGATTATCATAGTATTATGACATTAAGAAGTCTGTCGAAGTTTCCTTCATGTTACGTGAAGTCAATATTTTATGGTGCATATTACACTCGATCAGTATTTTAAAGAGATAGTAGATATGCGTTGTACAATAATACTACCTAGTTAAAGTCGTTTTTATTCGCCAGTAATTTTTTCTTGGCATGGCCGAAAAGTGCAGAGGCAAATTAACGTGATGTTAGCTTATAATGAAGCAGTTCAACTTCGCTGATGCGTCGGCTGAAATCGAACCCGTCGACTTAAAGCTGGGTGTAGCCAGGGCTTTGATGGGTCACCGCTAGTGATTTTTCCTGCTGTTTCCAGATTAGTAAGAAAATCTTAATGCAAAGGTTCAAATAATATTTGAATTTCCTGCAGGTGTGTTGGCTAGTGATTAATCTCTCTTGTACGCTGAATTAGTATTTCAGTGTATTTTAAGATATTGTGATCAGGAGGATATATGATGTCTGAATGTAGTTACATTATTGTAATGGATGGAAGCAACTGGCCAATGTTTATAAGACATGTTGCGTAGTAAATTGAACATTAATCATAATACCAGTGAATGATACATATTGTAAGGGTAGCATTTAAATGCCGGTTGGCGGTTTAAAAAGTTCACAAAATTCCTGGAAATTTACTTACAATTCTATATTAACACTTATTTCAGTTCATAAGATATATGATAGTTACGTAAATTGTATTCTCATTTCAGATATGAAGCATTCTTCAACCGAAAAGACATTGACGGCTGGGAAATCCGCAAGGGGATGAATGACCTTTGTGGCATGGACTTGATACCCGACCCGTCCATCATCAAAGCGGCCCTGCACGCATGCAGGAGAGTCAACGACTATGCTCTCGCTGTTAGGTTCATCGAGGCGTGCAAAAACAAGTGTGGGCCCAAGGTTAACGAGATCTACCCATACATCATCCAGGAAATCAAGCCAACGTTGACCGAACTCGGAATCGATACACCAGAGGAACTGGGCTATGACAAGCCAGAATTAGCTTTAGAGAATGTTTATGAGATGTAAGGCATCTGTGAGTTATCAGTTTAAGCTGTAGAAAAATTTGTATAATAGTTTTGTTGTCAACTTTTATTTTATCAAATTGTGTGAAGCTAACACTTCAAGAGAATTATTCTAGTTGCAACTGTTTAAATCGACCGGCTTCTCTAATGTATAAAACATTAGAATCGTATATGTCGTGTTTCATTTATATACAATTGCAACGAAGCCCTACACATTACAAACACAACTCTCGTTAAACCATAATATTGTATTATAGCATATTGGTTCTCGGGGGAGTCAAATTTGTGTTTTGGTGTATAAATGCTGGTCTATAGATATAGACCACCGTAGATACGGTGTACACCAGAAGCGACCATGTCTGTTCTTAAGAGTAGCAACACATGTTAGTCTAACCTCAAATAGAATGTATACTAAGTGTTACTGGAAAATAGTTACCAACCAATTCTTATTATCACCTACAAGTAACCGAACTTTACACTAGCAGCCCCATTGTTTGCAGTCCCATTAATATTGGCGGTTCATATCCACAAGCGGCATACCGCAAACAAGCCGAGCCAAGCGGCCGCTTGTACTCGTATGCTACTACTCTCTTCACATAAAAAATATAGCACTAAAATTCCAATACTTTCCGATCGCGTTGCGTCATGACATCCGTACTATAAAAGAACGGTACATCACCGACGACCTAAGTTGGCTCCCAAATAATCGTGATAAGGTAAAAGGTAAAATAAGGGCTATATATATATATGTAAATACTTTAATGATTGCAATTTTTCACACAGTCATACAATTATTTACAACCACAAGTTATTGACTTAACAACAGAATTGTGCATTATCCATTCTATACTTAAAGATGAAACTCAATCATACACGATCGAAATAAAAATAAACGAAACGTAATAGTTATGCTCAAATAAAACATGAAAAAACACAGAACAATAAAAAAAAAAAACAATAAATAATACTATTCGTTACTGTCTTTTCGTATAACAAAATAAAGATGGCGGTAACGCCAGTCGGAAAGGTAGATTTCTCGTAATACATATTGAATAGTATTTGGTACGTTACGCGTTCGATCAAGATCGCAGCATGTTACGGCCGCATGACATCGGTAATAACAACATTAAAATTTCAGACTATTGGCTTTTCTTACTAAATCGTTTAGTTTCAGTTAAAACTTGTACGTTTGGCGCGCACTCGACAGACGGCCATCGCTGAATGTTGTTTCGGTCCGTTCCGGTCTAGCCCTTCGAGATTCATCTACAATCGTGTCAGTACCGATCGCGTCTCACGAAAAAATAACGATCAACATGCATCTGCGGTATCCGTAAAGAGCTCTACCTAAAAGAATACGTTACAATATGAAATATTTGTACTCTTCTATGACAACTACTTATTCGCTAAGCTCAACTATAATAAATATAATAATTAATTAATTAATTTATCCTTAACGTTTAACGTGGAGCGTACAACATATTACGTTCTCGATCTAACCGACCGCGGGCCGGCTTCCGCCGCGTCGGGGCGCATCGCGTTCCATTCGAGGCTCACTCGGTTAGACCCTATGTGAAAAAGTTTTTAAACACCGTTTACATTACAATAGTTAACCCTGCGTTAGGATACTCTCGACTAGTAATCGAATATGCACTGGACTATAATTATTAGATACGTTCAATTTAATTCAACTAGATAAATTTTGTTACAATTTTAAATGACAGAAAAGTTCGTTAAGATTTAAATCGTCGAATCACACTCGCACGCACGTGCAGCCACGCCCTCGCAGACTAGAACGATTAGCTAATTAGACAGGACTAGAATCGGGACTAGTTATTAAAACGATAGTTTAACTTTATACAAAATAAATTAAACCGTTAACAATACGTACATACGCTTAACAGATAACTTAATGAAATTATTACTAAGGGAATGTATGTTTTACAGATAGGTCGCGAACGCTCACATATCTACGATACGAAGTTACATTCTCTTGACCAAAATATCTATTCTATCGAGTTACATGACAAAGTCGATAGACTAGATGCTTTATGTATTAAATAATGCTTTTTAAGTACCGACAAACGAGAGCTCGATTGTTATAATATTGGCGCAAACCGAACACGACGTAAGGATGACATTACAGACACTGGATTTGCTTTCGGTTGCGGGTAGTTGCACAAGTATCACAACTTTGCGGGTAGTCGTACAAAGTTCAATGACCCGCGGATCATCCGTGTGTGAAGATTCAAGCTTAAAATATTTACAAGTAAAAACGACTAGAATAGAAACTAGAATTGTACTATTACATACTAAAATACATATCTCGTTTAACGCCAATATATTTACAATCGTTCCGCGCAACAATATATTAGTATCTTTGGCATAATATAAAAATAAATAATAATACAGTTGTCAATAAATTAAAGGAAATATTGCACAAACGCCTAAGTGCCGGCAGCGGCGCGGGAGGGGGGGCGCTATTTACAAAATTCGGACCCTTCGTAGTCAAATTTGACTTTTAAACATTAATAAATAAATAGCTTATTTACGTTTTAAATACATTAACTCCCATTCGCTTCGAGATCGGTCCCCAGCGGACCGTCACATTACGTGACTCGTTCGTTCGGTGCACGACCGCCGACCGCATCGACAATTCAGCAGCGCGACAGATCATTTAATGTAACGAATAATAATCACAATACGTCTTGTACATATTAAATGTCACCATTTGCTAACGCGTCCGGCCACCACACTGTCCAATTCCAAATCAAATCACTCGCTGATTAATTCATAAAGGAGAAGGCGAGCCCCGGCGGCCGACGGGGAATGAGGAGCTATACGAATCTGCAGCGATGCTATTTTGAGGACAACCATAAAGAAATGACGTACGAGTGTCTATATGAAGACATCTCCCGAGGTCCGCGGTACAAATCTTTTGGTCCATATTTAGAAGTGTGCGCACTCGCGAGCGCGCCGCGGCTAGTCGCCGGGCGCGAGGTGCGCGGGCGGCGGCGGCGACGGCGCGCCGGGCTCCCGGTACGGCGCGGGCGGCGGCGAGGCGGGCCGCTGCAGCGTGATGGAGGCGTAGGCGGCGTCGGGCGCGTACTGCGCGAGCGGCGCGGCGCCCGGCACCAGCTAGGAGTCCGCCACCACCGCCTCGCGCTCCGACTTCACCTGGTGCACACGGCATGCGACATCTAGTTTTACAATCGCTCGTGTAAATCAACTAAATAAATGAGATATCTAATCTGTAAGCGTTTTAACGAAGACAACGGTCGCGCACATGTTACGTGTGCCGCAGACGTCTGGCCGCACGTCGCGCGAGACGCCGATGCAGCGTAAAAGGTTCATTCGGAACGTAGGTTAATGTAACAGTTATTAGATATTTTTAGCTGTTTCAAGGGATTAGACTATTGTCGATATTTGTTTAACACTCATTTCCCATTTGGCGACATATTCGACGGTGCAAGACACAGATTGACAAGTGAGCGAGGCTCGACGTACCATGTGCTTGGTGAGCACCGTGGCGTCCTTGAGGCTGAGCACCTGCAGCATCTGGGGCTCGGCGCCCTGCAGCATGACCTGCGCCACGCCGCCGCTCATGGAGATGGCCTCCAGCGCCTCCCCGTTCTGCGCCACCTGCGCGTCGCACACGCTCAGCGCCACACGGCCGCGGCCACGTGCCCCGCACGCCCGCACGCACGCCGCCCGCCCCGGGGCCGCGCGGTGCGCACGGGGCGACACGTTTTAAAGAATATAAGGTAGTCGTTGTTGTGTAAGTATGACGTATTCATACACACAACTATTGACACCTTGAAAAAATAATCTGTCTAGTCGCGTGTCAGGTCACTTCGTAGGGTAACCTAACAAAACTCTACATTCAAAATTGTACAATACGGCGGCATCGTACAATTATAACGACATCTGCGAGAATAAGCCATACCGGATCGAACGAGGGACGGGGCGAATCTATCGGCGAGCAAAAATAAAATGTATACTAAAAAAAAAAACATACACACCTTGGCATGCTGGCAACACTGAAAAACGCCGACGGGTGCGGTGCAAGCGGTAGCGACACAAAAATAAAACGACAAAGTCAACAACACATCCCGGTGTTTATTCGTGGCGCGACGCGCACGCTACTAGCGCATACTTGCAACTACGCGCGGGGGGTTGTATGTTATTTTTGAATATTTCCAAGTAACAATTTCGAATGTTAACTTAATGTGGGACCGTAACGGCCGATCGATTGCCGCGACGACCACCCCCAATCGCTTCCTTCTCGATGACTACGTAGATAGATGATAGTATGTTATAAAATATATATTTTCGAGACCTGTGAAGTCTTCTAAACCCCCACCGATGTGGTAAGCTATTGCCTGAAACCCCACTCACTATGAGAGGAGACCATTGTGCGGCAGTGGGATTATTGACGAGGTTGAAAACAAACCATATATATAACCCTCTGTGACATTCTGATGTTTGAGGTCTGTCAAAAACAATTCAAAATATAACATGCAACCCCCCGAGGCACAACAAACACAACACAACGAAACGTTCGTCTAATAAAAAACAAAAAATAATAATAATCAATGCAGTCAACAGAAATAAAATTCATAATGGCGTCTCGTCTACACCGACGCTGGCGATATATTTATTTATTTATTTAAACTTTATTGTAGCACCTAATGCTGGTGTACAGTGGGCGGACCTAATGCCTGGTTCATTCTCTACCGGTCGACCCGTGGTGATGGTGAGGTATATATAAATATATAAATATATCTCACATATTCAACAAGGTAACATACAGTGCAGGTAGCTCGGCAGTCTTAAGTGTTGTTTCTATGGTCCCGAGGTGGTCTAAGTAATTTCGAATCGATGAGTTACATTTGCTGTATACATTGATCGCAACTGATTTATTGCACACCCCGTAACAGTCAATCATACTACTCGTATACTGTGCGCCGATGATATAAAAAATGTATGACTTTTAAATCTCGTTTCAGGGAGGAACCAGTCTGTATGTTTATCTGTATTTTTAATCGCCTAGGAATTACTGTAAAATTTACTATTCCTATTCACCTACACCAAACGAAGCAAAGCTTTCGATATCATATCTTCGGCCGTGTTTCTTTTCAACATTGTTAATATGATAGAAGACAAAACATACAGTGCTTACAGATATATACAAACAGATATACAAACGGCATTCACAAATGATACTGTAAATTACAGTAGTTCAAATACAATTATGTAAAAGTTAAAATTTAATAGTACACTAATAAATTTCGATGTAAATCTAAAATAAATTAAAAGGTATAAAATTCAATTTGCTAACTTGGTTTAGAAAGATATTCGTAGCACCTCAGTGGGGGATATTGAATCCCCTTTTGCGTATTTTCAGAGATAACGGTTAACAAAAATAAATAACGACCGTGCACACAAAAGATTCTCTATCTATGTAACAACAAACACAAGCGACAACATAAAATACAAGCATTCGAATAACAAACAAAAGATAATTAAAAAATCAAACTCGATACAGGTCAACGGGTGTTATGCGGTAAGAAGGCGTAATTGTTGGCGAGTCACTAATTAAAATCGGATCGTTTTCAATATAAACAACATTCCACGCCAGCGACATTCACTCTAAAAGCGAACAAGAGGACCGGGGAACGACGGACACGGAATCGGTACCGCGAGAGGAGTCGCCGACGAGTTGCGCCTTTTTAAAGAAAACCATTTTTAATTTCGCTTCGAGTCCCGGCCTCGTATCGATATCGTCGTTAATGAGAGACACACAGAGCCGGAACGCGACCGAGCAACAAGAACGCGTTCTCACGATGCGATAGTACATTGGAAGCATCCGTGTCAAACGACACCGGCCACGCACGCCGTGCCCGACGACTTAACATCACGGTGACGCCGGGTTTACATCACACACAATGGAATACTGACAAATAACTGTCTGTTCTTTTTTTAAATTGTAATATTTAATAGAATAAGATGTCTGGTTATGCCGGAGGAATTTGTGCTTATTAAATTGAATTTAAAACAAAAATGTTTCATCATTAAGTTCTTGTCCAGTTACAAGATTGCACGTGTTACGGCTGGCTATAATTATTTGTACACAAATAATTGTAATATAAAATATCAAAACTATCGTAAGCCTTAAAATTGTCTTATCTTTATTGGGTATCCTTAATTAAATAAATAAATAAAGCAACGATTCTGCACGATGCTTTAGCAAATACGTAATATAGTGCAATACCAATATATTAAAAGTGAAGTTCCATTGTTATGAAGCAACAAGAGAGGTGCGTGTGCGGGGTCCAGGAAAGTGATCTCAATAGGAGATAAGCGGGCGTACGCACAACATGTCCTATGTAAGCTGAAGTAGTTTTTTTTGCGTGTCCTAAGTCATTAAATGATTAAATAAAATTCAAAAGAGTGAAATTTTCTGTGACGTTTTGACTTTTTATATGACACTGGCTGCGTCCGGAGCATCGTCCCTTTCTGCCGATGAACAACTTAATAGAATTAAAAAAAAAAAGTTAGCTTTCCAGCAACGTGTATCGCAATGTAAACCCGGCTCGGCAGTACAAAACCACGCAATAGAAAATATATTTAAAAAATAATTACAACACTCTTAAACTCAACAAACATGCTTATTAATCATAGCCGTTTCAGTATTTGCCGAATTAAAAAAGTTATCTAAATATACTACACATCTCAATCCACAAATTGGTATTACTCACGAAACTTGTATCAATATGTTTCGGCAACAAATTATAGCCGCAATATATTCACGTATTGCTAAATGCTATACATATATAACGGAAACAATAAACAAAATAAATATGAATACTAAACTTTCTGAATTTGGCAAATACGATGATGAAATAAACAATTATTATGCTAATAAGCTAAACTAAACTACATAACGGGTTTCATAGAGATCTAGACGTACAAGTACAATTATTTTGGACTCACTGTGTTCATACAGAAATATCACAATTGAAAGAATTATTATAGTTCTAATAAAATATGTATAAATCGAATAATGGCACGGATTATTATTATTTATGTTAGTGCGAGGTACGTGTACATGGCATACCCTATGGCGTTGTATACTGGATGGAGCTGACGAAAGTCAGTTTGTAAAACAATTTTCTGAAAATTCCCCTAGCCACTGATTATTTTAAAGGCAACATTAGTAGTGGCTTCTTCGTATCCAGCGTATGTTTTGGATTAACCCCTTCGAATTATATTCTGAACCTACTCCATAGTTAACGGGCGTTCCAATAGAATATAAAATAAATATCTTTATTGACAAGTTTTCTAGCACACGACGTGTTTGTCGTAAATCTAAAATAAAATAATATTTTCAATAATAATAATAATTTAACATACTGATCTATTTTCAATAGTAAAATAAATGTCATGTAGACCTACGCATTACGATATAATAGTTAATTCTTTAGTTTTGACTAGTTTTGTAATGAACTTTTGGTATTTAATTTGCAATAATCTTATGCTATTTATATATGTATATTAATTTTATATTAAAGTATTAGCACTTTTTTAGAGTGTACCACACCACATATGTACACGAGATAGATGTTTGTAGAATGTGATGATGTGCTCATTCGTGCAATTCCTCAGATCGGAGAAGTGGTGGACTTTCGTGTCTGTGTCACGGGAAAGAGTTAAAGCGAAACATTTGATGCCTCAATTGACAAGCGTGCGAATTAATTGTATAGATTCGGTCGAAGATTTTTACTTGGACATCTTTTAACCGTTGTTCGCGTATCAAAGCGACCCCGAAAAGGTGACGGCCAGAACGGACACGAGTGGTGCGGATGGAGCCTAATCGATTTCAATCTTAACGGTGGTGAGTGTGCGCGCGGTGAACGATTGCAGCGAGCGGAAGGACCGGGGGCGCGGCTCGTGCGAGGCGAGTGAGGAGAGTGGGGCGTGTGAGGAGAGTGAGGCGTGTGAGGCGTGTGAGACGAGTGAGGCGTGTGAGGCGAGTGAGGCGTGTGAGGCGTGTGAGGCGGCGAGTGCGGCCACCTGCACGAGCGGCGCCACGCACACGCCGTCGTGGTGCTGCATGGTGGCCACCATGGACTGGTACACGCTGGCCGACACCGGCACCGTGATCACGCCCGACACCGACACCGGGTACCCTGCAATGTGCAACACACACGAACGTTTCATAGGGCACCGTGATTGATATATAGCTATATACTGTGTTCAATCTAGTCAGTATTATAGTAAAAGGGAGAGCACGAGTTCCATTATTTTTTTAGTGAAATTATTCTTTTGTGAGGAAACCTCACACCTTAGATGTTATAAAAATGTATAGTTTCTAAACTATGTGAATTTTGCCAATCCGCAGGTGGCTAATGTATCCAGCATCGAACCGATAATAAAGTAGGATAATGGAATTAAAATAGTGGCGGTTACCGTGTCCGTCCTCGCCGGTGAGGATGATCTGGCCGTCGTGGTTGAGCGTGGCCTCGGCCACGGCGTTCAGGTCCACGGCCACGGTGCCGTCGCCGTCCATGGTCGGCACGCTGCCCTCGCCGCTGTGGATCTGCAGCACACCACACCGCCCCGTCAATAATCATCGGCCACACCGCTCCCACTAATGTAAGTGCTGAGTGATTGTGATGGAAGTGACACCCGTTTGCGACCTCCGTTTCGATAAATTAATAATCTCACTGTAACTTGGCTGCAATGCGACGTAGCACGTTGTTAGGTGGTTACCGTTGTACATTATCGAAACATGTAAGCGCAGCCGTGCTGACATTGAATTGAATTGCAGACTAAAACGGCCAGCGCGCGGTGACCGTAGGACGGGTCGCGTTTCCATTTAGTAAGATAATAATTAGTAGCGCATCTGTGACCAGTAACGTTTGCTTCTGATTAAGTGAATAACAAATATTAAATATGAACTATTAGCAATGTAAATATGGAAGCATTCCGAAACTATCTTGATATTCTATTCGGTCGCAATTTGTTTTCATTCAATTTCAATTCGAAAACGAATGTTCCAACGGGCGCGCGGGCGTCGAGCGTCGTGTGAGCGTGTGGCGTGTGCGTGTGCTTGTGTATATATATAATAATATAATAAATAATAATTACCATACTAACCACTTGCGCCGTGGTGCCATCGGGCA
>DWDX01001515.1:0-18376 GCA_018245675.1 Agara michaeli | reverse complement strand
CACATCCAGACTCTGAGTCACTGCTAGAAATTCTAAATTAGAAAAATCCAACAGTACTCAACCCGGGATTTGAACCTAGAACCTCCCGATCGGCAGTCGCACTAGCAACCGCCCGACCAATGAGGCAGTCAATCGATTTATTATTTTTATTAAATTTCAATTGGCCGTTCCGATATTAAAAGTAATAAGTCGGAAAAGTTCTTCCGCGAAATACAATGCAAACACAAGCGTTCCCACTCCGTTTGGCGTCCGCTGCGATAATATTCAACTGGCCAAGTTAATTTAACTTCAGTTGCATCGATGTTAAGAACCGTGCAAAATCTGAATACGTAATATCAAAGCGCGTGAAGTCTACATATGTGTGCTGTAATATCTGTAGTGCGACAGGGAAAATATTTCCGTGTCCCCTCGCCAAGACGAGGTCTCGATGTCCTGGGATCTCGCTAACAGAGCTAGGTATACTGACCAATGCTCCCGTGATCGACAAAAATGGGAAATACTTCCATGTTCAATGAGTTACAACGTATCAATTTTTAAGTTTTATTAGTATATTTGAGAATACCGCACATTTTCCGCAGCTAAACGCTGGAGTAGCATCCAAATTAATAATATAAAAATATTTTCATTTTGAAAGTTCACACTATTCATAGCAGTAGTTCAATTTCGACAGTAGCATAAAATCTATCTATAGATAAACATCGTTATGTTATTAAAAATATATTTATATGATGGTAAAAAATGTAGGCAGTAGTTAAAATATAGTTTTTAAACAACAACAGTTTTTGTACCTAAACAATCATGGTAATGGACTTGTTACGCTATGCAATTTCCACTAATGTATGTATCATTAGGGTTCCGTTGGAGTATATTAATGGTATACATTTTTGTACATTTTAATCATTATAACAAATAACACTTGAACTTATAACAATTGAAAAAATCGTGGATCAAACTTTGTAATGTGCTGTTGCAACACATAAAATACTTTGGATATTTCAATATTGATATTATATTTAAACATAAAAAAAATAATTACAAAGTCCTGCGCTGGAGGCCACACTACCTTCCATGCTTGAAGGCGTTATCATTGATTGGTAACCGACCAAGTTTCGAAGTAACACTCGTAACATTGCTTGGTCGAATATGTAAATGGCATCGTTTCTTTTGTACTTGATTCTTTATTTTATTCGGAATCCATGCAAAAGATGAAAATATTATGTTATAAAAAGCAGGTTTCATCAATTTATCATGTCGCCAATAGCTATGCCTTTATATTTTTGATTTAAATTACCTATGCGTTGATTTCATTAGTATTAATAGTTTAATATTACCACACCGAACGTTATGAATAGTGGTTTAGTGTTCTATAGTAGTCGGAAAACAGATTATTTTTTTCTTATTGATCTCCAAAAACTCAGTCCATAATCAAGTATTATGATTCTCGTGTAGATCGTCTATTGTTTCGCTGATATCGATTAGGAAATTGTACAGTAGCGGAACGATGATTGAAAATATTAAAGAAAACGGTTTTTTATCATTCGATAGAACTCGCCCCGTATGACATATGCTGTACAATGTTATTACAATACCAATTTTCAATTAATAATAATAAGTCCGCGATTACTAGCATGTGAACGGCGCGGACTAATCAGTAACGTTTATATCGCTATCTGGGCGAAACGTGTTTCGGATGGAACCATAATAATACACTAATATTTGCACATATTTAACTTGTATTCTGTTGCTGTACTGATTGTAATCTGTGATTTTAAACCGTTCTGTTACAAGTGTACTGAGGTGATCTTTTGTGAGAATGTGCTATTGAAATTTGCTGCCTGATCATGGCACTCGTCCAGGATGCGTCCGAGGATTCCGCATGGAACGCGATAAAACTTCTCAATGTTGCCTGCGATGGGTTTAAGTAAATATTTGTTGTTTTGAAATGTAATAAATGTCATATGTTTGTGTTATGTAGGTAATGTAAGATAATGATTATTATCGATTTTAAGATTAAGATTTTAAGCAAAGCAAAACATAATATACATTTGGGTAGGTTACCGCGGAAACTCGTTTGTTTTGGTTATATTTTTGTTGCGTTATCGCTGGCACGCCGCGTAAATTTTGCATGGAAAATATACATGTTATTATATCATTGATACCTAGTAAAAAAAATGTGCTTATGTTCGTTTAGTTTCAGAGCGAACAAGGGAGATTTATATATACGAGTATACATATATTTTTTCATTATTTATATATCTTTTAACATACATTTAAAATATTTTATAAGAAGTCATACATATACATTTGTGAAAGCAAATGATAATTGTGATATCTTTCCTATAACCTAAATGATATACATAATAGATTCGGTTATCATAAAACGGGGTGAATGTTGTTATTAAGTAGCAAACTAGCAGACTAGCTGGCTAACTAGCTTTTAATTACCGACACACCACCTAGAAAAAGAATTATAAGTTAAATTATACAAATATAACGCGGCTTGGTGACTTTCTGGAATCATAAGAAAAGTGTCATTGAAATTCCATTGTATCGAATTATCCATTGACACAAACATACATGCAAATATGTATATAACATTATTACAGAGTGTGTGTTATATGTATAGGCGTCTATGATAGCTAAGAAACGTACAACGGTTCCTACGTTTTAAAAATTTGAAATGGTCACTGTAATTTTGAAGTTGTAATTTATCTATGGGGCTTAAGGTGTGCCTTACCTCTTTTGTGGTCTCTTAGATTCCGCTTTGGGTTCTGGAGATCTAGGCGTAGGAAGGGGCGCGAGGGCTTCTGGGAAGGTATCGTCCTCTAGAGGATAGTTATTATGTGCCTTGTCCACTTAGTCCGGTGAGTTCAGCTCGCTGTTGGTATGAGGCTAAACATTGTGTTTTGAGATAATAGACTTAATATGGCGAAGCGATAGAACTAATTTCTGTGTTGTCTGTTCTTGAAACCAATAAAATGACCAACCACAGATTCATATGTTTTTTACTGTTTGACGTAGGTATTCCTTCATAAGCGGTACATTTATTTGTACACTATGAGTCAGTTATAGTATAGAGTCTAGGAAAACCAATTGGGGTAATTATGCTCGTAATTAAAGTTCACCCATAATTTTCATACACTTCAAACAAAAATTGTGGTTTTGTAAAACCGGTCAATTTCCACGTTTCTTTGTCGTTACTCAGTGGACATGAATAAATAAAAATTAAATAATATTTCTCAAAGGCACGATTTCGTAAGCTGTCGCTTGGATTAGGTCAATTCGCGATCTGACCTTTAACACGCGTATCCTATAGTTTGATCTATTAACTTCCGTTACATATACGTATCCTGATTCCTTAACAAAGTTTAAGCCGAGTGCGAATGTACTTAAAGCAATCTATTACATGCAATGTAATATGTGTACTTAAAGTGTAAACAATTATTTATAAATGAGGCAATGGTTATCGGCGACATAGCGGTGAAGGCTGACGACAGTTATCTCCGTCAATTATAGGCCTGCACTCTGCATCGGTTATTCAATGTTTGCTTTGCGTCCACGCGTATGGAAATTAACTTGGTGGCTCATTATTTAGTCGATTACATAGTTTTACACACGATCCCCAAAAGGTAACATCTACGCAGTAATTGCTATTTTTATTCCTGTAGTGACGTAGCAAAATAACGTTAAAAACAATTATGTATACGTAAATGATCTACTTACCGGTGATATTCGGTAAAACCACTGACGTCGACAACATGGCGGATGTATTTGGCTTAGATATTATTCGGAGTTTTTTTTTTACAACTCCTTTATTGTTGTCCTCCTCCTCCTCCTGAAGGTCATGTTGAAGGTTATACTCTACCACGCTGGTCAAGTGTAGATTAACAGACTTCACACAACTCAGAAAAAATATTCATAAAATACTCTTAAGGTGTGCATGTTTCTTTCGCGGGTTATTTATTTCATGTTTACGTCAGTTGTGTTACGTCAAAACGGCAAACGTCAAATGTCAAACGTCAAAAGTTACGTCTGTTATGCCAATTGTTATATGGAAGAATCACTGGAAATATCACTGATTTTTTTGTTGTCTTCGTCTAAGTTGGATGCTAGTTTTAATTATTATTGTATTAAATCTAAGGAATTATGACGTTCGTAATTTTTTTACCCGACTACGCTGATATTATCATCACATTAAACTGTATAATAACCTCGTATTGTTCCGCTTAAGATCACACACGTATTATTTCACTTATGAAGGAGAAGATATTTTAGAATAGTCAGTAGGTATACTTCATATTCGTTCATTATTACTATGTCCGATAAGTTGAGTTTGAAGTTTGTAAATAGCAACGAGCAAATACTTAGTCACATAGGGAATAATAGTATTTTTTTTTCAATTCAGTTCTTACTCATTGTAATCTTCATAGAATAGTTTATTATAAACGCAGATACCTATGGTACTATTATATATATCTGGAGTTTGAAAAAATCCGTATGTCATTGCATAACGTTCCAACAGGTCGACCCTTTCCGCTTCGTCCACATACAATTTAAGCCGCCATTAAGAATCTCAAAGCATAATAGAGCACAGTTTAATACGGACTATTTAACTGTAACTGCATATTGAAACGTGAGTTTAAGAACTGCGCAGTAGTTTAAAGTATAATATAATACAGGAAAACTCCGCGTAAACGAATATTTCGCGATACTCTGGTACTGCTTAATAACTCGGCGAACGTCACGTGTGCATCGGGCCGGCGTGAGTTGTGCCCATTTGCTCAATCAACACAGATAATGTTGATGTTCCCGGCTCGCCCTCGATTCCTTCGCCGCGGTACGGCCTGCAAATTAGTGCAGGAGATATATTTTTTTTCACGCACTTTGCACGCAAATTGTGCACTAGTTCCACGAGTATATTTCAAGTTGCTTGATCTGTTGGGGATTCATCAAAATGAAACGGGAATCAGCAATTAGTGAAGGCGTGTTCATAAGAGTTTTTAAATAATCGTAGGCAGTTGCATAAATTTGTTCATAAGTTTCAATGAACGCACCTATCCAGCATTAGAGGTGTAAATTCACGAAGAAACTTAGCCGCCTGTTTCTGGGATACTAGTGTTAAATACGATTTTTATTTTCAATTTCATTAGCAGTAAAGTTTTTTTACACGTTAATTTTCAAGTCACATCGTAAAAGGCGGGAAGTATATCACCATGTGCTTCCTGAAGATAGTTCAACTAGGCTACCGGAAGTATTTGTGAATATTATCATTTTAGACGCTGCCCGATCCATTCTAAACTATCTAGACCATTTCTAATACGAGTATAATCTTGTGGCAGCCCCCAATTTGAGTAATGTATTTTTTCGTCCCTTTCACTATTCCACTGTTGGGTGGTCGCGTGTGTCCTCATATACTAAGGCTTCAGGCCATAGTTTACCATGCTGACCAAGTGGGGATAGGCGAACTTTACACGCTTCAGAGATGGTTATGGACTATGGTGTGAACATGACATGACGAAATCATCATTTGCTTATGACCCGAATTAGATGTCTCTTTGATGATAGGCACTCTTTGAATCTAATATATAGGTATTCTTTTCCAACTATAAAAGCTAAATTGAACTCTGCATGTATTGTAGTCATTTGTTATTGTCGTTATAACGACATTACTATCAATATGATCTATCTATGTAAATGAAATGTATGTTTGATTGTTAGAACAATAAATGGATAACACCCACGACATTTCATAATTTTAGATTTTCGCGGTGACTAATAAAATAGGTAATAATATTTGTCTTCGCAAAAAAAAAACACTAACACTAACACAACACTAACACACTTTTAGTTTTTAACTTGCTGTTAATACGGAAACAATTAATACAATGACTTGCCGAACCTTAAAATAACTCAAGTGTGCATTTCTATAGACATTTCATAGCACAGTAATTGGACTTGTAGTAAATATTACGTGGATTGACTATCAAAAATGTAGATCTCTCTGCTTATCCCTTATAGGTTAAGACCTATATTTAATTTAGATCCAATTTCCTGTATGGTTGATTTGTTAGCATTTTTAAATATATGTGGATACTTGCAATTGTATATAATTTTGTCTGCGGCCGTTTTCTTCTCAACTATTTGCAGACGAATACATTACATAATTGTTTCGTATATCTAACGATCTGACTGTACAGCGTGTTCATAAATGATCACACTTTACTTCGTTACAACATTATAGATGCACGCATTGACTGTGCAAGTTGCAGCCAGTGGTTTCGCGTCCAGCGGTCGCGCTGTACCGCTCGACAGCGCGGAGCGGTGCCGGTGAATGGGGGCTCAGATGGTGCGCGCCTCTCGCCGATTGTCGATCGTAAGATCATTCCTGCTCTCTACATAGGCGTCGTTCATCCGATTGCGAATATTAGCGGTCGCGGTGAATACTCAATCGAGTGGCCCGCTCCCGTGAGACGTCACAAGGTCAACGCTCTCGCTTCCGGAGAGTTCGCCACTCGTCACTTCATTCACAATCGTTCGTTTCGTTCGCGGCGACGGGAGAGACCACCTGAAAGCGTCCGATCGCGATACGCTTCGCTTGGTCGGTCGGCGTTGTTGCTATCTTATCGTGTCGGTTGCGATAAATTACATCGTATTCGATCCACGATCGATACGTGTATAATACATACACGAGCATCGTACTAACAGTTGGTCTCTCGAGCGCGCACAGAGCGCTGCGCTCGCGCCCCGCGTTCGTGATTCATATTTTCATTGACTTGACAGATTTCATTTGACGCGTATTTACGTTTTGATCGTACACGTGTACGCGTTCTAAATGTGCCGGCACGCTGACGACTTGCTCGGCGGTATCTGACCACAGTTAAATATTTGTTAGTGTATTAAATTTTATGTTAATTTTATATCGCCGCGATTGTAAAAATAGTTTACGATTGCAATTTCGCGGTTCGTCCTGCTCACGCGCTTAGTATAAAATATTCTCTTTCGTAAATATTGATTGAGTTGTTTTTGAATCGTTTAAATAATGTGGCTATTAAACGTTATATATATATATATATATTTCGCGAGGACAGCAACAGTAGAATGAAAACTTTATCTAATCAAGAGAATGATAGAGGGTCACGAAGGTTACTCGGAAATTGACGGGACACATTTGTCGTCGATTATATGCATGTGCTATGTATCGGACAGTGTTTCTCAAATATTCTTTAGCGCATCTTGCCGTACATGTAGGCGTCTATGTGTTTATCACTTTCACACGCGGCCTTATCATGGAATTTCACTTTTCACATAAGAACATTCTCAACAATCAAGTGTTATCCACTATGTAAGGAGCGTTACGTGTAGTAGTTGAAAATTGATAATTGAAAGGATGGTGGACAATGCTTCGTTCGAATATTCGGACGATTCAAGCGTCGAAGGCAGCTTGGTGTATTCTGATGGGTGAGATTTATCTTTTTATACTGCTGATAATGCACACTGTTTATCTATTGATTAATGACAACTACACACATATATGAATCATTCATGCATGGAAATATTATTGCACTATTCACTTTGTGACTGCGAGATGGTGTACAATGTAGAAAGGTATGCCTTTTTCTTATATTTTCACATTCTCACACGAGTCATATTATGTGTATTTATGAGAGGCAATTTGATTTGAACAAACTTAATTTGTCTAATGTTGTTTTAATATAGAACGACATTTATTATTGAAAATTGCATAAATTGTGTCAGTCCTAACGTGGGGATAGATGAATATGTATACAATAACCTTATGTACCACACATTGTAAGCTAAAATAAACAAAGCTGTTTATAAAAAAATTAATTCAAAAAACAGAAAAAATCACTAAACAAAAAAGTGAAATAGAATAAAGTACAAATAAATAGGTATAAACCAAATATTACCATGCACGTAATATTTTATATTTACTTTTACCTTATTATTTCGTATATCATTTATATATTAATCAATTCGATTCGTTTATATATTAATCGATCTATCTACATTTATGATTTATTTGTACTATTACAATGCAATGTGGGGGTGTACTACACTCCTCTGCCTACCCCTTAGGGGCGTGTTGTTACGTTACAATGCAATAAATATTATTAGTACATATGTGCTTCATTCCGATCAGCTTGAAGTCGGTGCTAGGTCCAAGCTAAGAAATATACGAATATTTTGCAGAAAATTATATATTTTTCCTTATGTCGTCCAATAGCATACTTAATGCGTCAATCGTTTAAAATTCTTTGCCGTTTATAGGCCTTCCTAATGCTTAGGACCTGGGCCTTCCGAATCCTTGCTTAAACATTTTCAATATTTGATGTTAATCGTCGTTCTGTATTAGTGCTTCGTGTACTTACAATACATTTGTTATATTTTATCAAATTTTTATATTGCTCTACATGTTAAATATTATACTTTACGTAGGTTGCATACTCGAGTATTTACAAAACTATAGGAATTCTTTCCATAGCAAATGTTAGTGGTGGCTTGTTAATATTGATAATACGCAAAAAAATATAAGCAACATATAAAAAGTCTAAACAGTAATAGTGACGTATCGGAATGGATGTATTTATGTTTGTTAGTGATAAAGTGTGTACGTAACAGAAAGTATATACTGTATGACCTGTTTAAAGCTCAAACAAACAAATTCGTTAAAGATTGTTTATAAATTTCCAAGCCACCTTGTGATATGAAATATATGTTATAAAAAGATGTAATACAAAGTGGTTCTCACGCACGCTCCCGGCGCGGCCTTGCGCGTGCAGACCGTCAACTAGACGTCCAAATATTTAGGTTTTTAGATACTTTTAAACCACTGGCCGGGCCACGTCGGAACGGATTGCTTTTACTTTAGCCGATCTTGCAGTTTCAATATAAATAAGACAGAAAATACAGACGCCAGTCAATAGGTAGAGTCTACAAAATGTTTTATTTATCTTTTATCAGAATATTATTCACAAAAAACTTACAGATGTTCCAAATGAGATATTGGTTCGGTTTTTTTATCTAACAAGTTGGAATTTTTAACAATCCTTCATTGGCTTCCAGGCACAATTTGGCCCCTCCGTTCGAAAGCTAAACCGAATTTTTTTTTGTAATGATTACAATAGACATTTTGTTGAACAGTCCAAAGTTTTTATATTTGACAGAATACTTTTCTCATAAAATAGCCAAGGAATTTTATAGAATAGCATACCAAAATTCTGAGTTAATAAACGATTTTTTGTCACCTGTTACGTCGCTTTGTATGTTGGCGATTCGTTTAGTAACTAACTAATCAACTAAACTTTAGTTAACCCACATATCTATACGGGTCTCTTTGCGCACTATGACTGCACTTCCCTTAACATTTACAACGCTTAATTGTTTCATTTGTTTCTTTGCGGAAATTAGTCGTACCAAATTAAACTACCTATAGTTATTTTGCCACGATTCGCGTATATGACATATGATGGTGTATATTTTCATGCAGTAGGGGCCGTTCTCCGACCAGAAATGACGCACGCGCACTTTAAAAAATATACAACAGCGTACATACCGCTACCGACACGTGTTTTGGTCAGGAAACGGAGCGTCCTCGGCGCTGTGGCCTCCACGGCGGCTGGTCGCAAAGTGTTTGCAACTAACCGTTCACTTTAAACTACCACCCTGTTTAGTGATCTAACTGAAAGACTTTTGCCCTCCGAACCATTGAACATTTGCTGAAAATTGCCGCCAACTGTTATTCGGACAATTTAACTTCATAGATCGTTTGTTACACGCCATAATCACGTTTCAACTTGTTAATAATCAATTCTAAGCTTATTTCATTGCGTTGCATATGAATAATTTAAAATTCAATGATACGCCTTAATACGATAAAACCTTGATGGATTTCGTTTTAGTTTTTTCACCTTAATTTTAAAATTAAAAATACATTTTCATGCTCTTCGACTGTACAGTGACTGACTTTAGTCGTCTCATAAAATGCCCCATTAAGTAGTAAAGTGGCATTCGATACGCTACTTCTTGAACTTTAGCTTCATAAAGTTTCCTAATACATATGTAGTACCTAGCGGGGATTATTTAAACGAATTACTTCGTACATAATCCATCTTCACTCAAAGATATTTTAAAAATCTTTATGTTAAACGTGGAATAAATAAATCTAATATCAATAATAAGGTCACCAATATCATTATACTTTTTGCTTTACAATGCTAGTGATGTACCTGGGGTATATGTTTGGCGTTAATTCAATAACGACATAAATTCGATTATTATTTTAATTAACGCGTCATAGAAATTTACAGTTTTGTTAACGTTAATCTCTAAATGCAATATATCAATTTATTACGTTAATTCTAAACTGTCATATATTTAAGCTTAACATTAATCTACAAGTGGAAAATTTTCCCAGCTTTCGTGTTCGAACATAGTAGGTACCTACTAAGCAATTTAAAAAAAATATAATAGTAATACTCTATTTCTCTCACAAACTACAATTTGACAACAATTTAGAATCTTATATCTAGTGCAAAATTTCAAACTTTGTGAGAGCTGGTAGGTAGGTAGGTAGGTAAAGTAGGTTACTCAAAATATTTTCTTATCCAACCGTTATAATTAACGTAAACGTAATTTGTTGAAGGCGTTGAAGAGTTTTCCATATGGTCGCTTATAGTATAAAGCAAAGTCGCTTTCCGCTGCACCTATGTCCCTATGTATGCTTAGATCTTTAAAACTACGCAACGGATTTTGATGTGTTTTTTTTAAATAGATAGAGTGATTCGAGAGGAAGGTTTATGATATGTATAATAATATATGCGCGGGACGAAGTCGCGGGCAAAAGCTAGTATAATACAAACTCGATTCCCGCTTCCTCTTCGCAACCCCAAATGGTAAACCTTATAACAGTGGATCTTATTCATGCCGTATTAAAATTCAATAACTCGCGTCAAGTTACCAGCGTCATGCGATGTATTATTTATTTGGAACGTGTCTCGCGTCGCTCTGTGTGTCTCGCAATAAGATACATTTTTGCATAGCGTTCCCGTTGTTTACCGGTGCCGTAGACTTAAAATCTCGAATATAACCTGAAACAATCTTGAGTTTCGTTCAGTTGTCCGTTTCGATCATACGTAGTTGATCGTTTATGTTTTTCTATACCTACATCGAAAATGGGAGTGTTCTTCTTAAAAAAGTATGTATTGTTGCAATTATTTTCCTAAGCGTTTATTTCTGAACGGATTTCTTAAAAAGGCCATTGTCAACTTGACAGTTAAGATTTTAACATGAATTCGATATGGCGCTATCAGTATAAAAGTGCTCGTTGAAATTTGTGAAGATTTGTGAATTATGTAGCAACTCGTTTAGAACAGCAACGGCAGCAGCACACGTTATACATTCGATCCAGTAATTGGATACCGCTTCCAACGGGCTGTCTTCCATTACTGCATTTATTAAAGAAACTGTTCAAATACATATGTGGTAAGCGCATTTGATTTGACCTACATAATACCATAGTATCTCCCCTATTTTACGTTCATACAGCAATGTTATGTGAAGGTAAGTGCAGAAAAAACTCTTGTTGTAGTGACAACAACACGGCTAGTGTAAACCGAGCGGTGTAAACAGTTGTAAGCGATAACGGAGACTTGAAGCCAGTGTTTAAAGAGACGATCGATCATTGTGCGGGGACGTCAAGCACGATAAACATGACTCGGGACTGCCAAGTTTGAATATTCAGTGATGTTACTCTGCGGAACTGTTGACACCACATTGTATACGCAATAATTATCGTGTCGGGTATGTTGGATTGGAACTAAATCGAACCGGCGACACGCTATTGTAAAATCGCTCACGAGATGTGTCAAATTTTAAACAAATGATAATTTAATTAACATATCAACTTTATTATTTTCAACATTTTATTAATATTCACTTTTCTCTCTACAACGTCCCGCATTAATGGCCAGCCAGTCTTCTCAGGTGGCCAGTATTCTTCAAGATATATAAAAATATAAACGTAACACTATATGTTATCTTTATGAGTCAGATCACAAGTATATGGCAAATTTAGCTTTTGCCCGCGACTACGTCCCGCCCCCGCAATCGCCGCTGGGGGTGGAATTTCATAAAATCCGTTCTTACATGATCTCTACTTAGCGAAAGAAATATTCCTATCAAATTTCAGGTTTGTCGGAGCTGCAGTTTGGATATATAAATTTTCCATCGTTTACGCCCGAACAATCCTATTTGGGAGTGGAATTTCATAAAACCCGTTCTTAGCTGATCTCTACTTAGCGAAAGAAATATTCCTGCCAAATTTCAAGTCTCTCTATGCCTTATAGTTTCCGAGATATCGCGATGAGTCACTATATACATAGAAAACCTCTTGTATATTATGGAAATACTATAAGCGCTTCTCGACCGAATCTGCCGTCGGCGTATTGTAGACTGTGTCATATAAAGGTTACCGTTATGGTAATCAGACGTTATGATGTACTTGTGCAATTTTGGATTTGCTCAAGTGTTCAGTGTATACAATTTTTTTTTCTGCAGACGTCATGTTGGAAATACACAACCTCAGGTCGACGTTCCCTGAGTTGCAAAGGCTCAAGTTTAACCATCCAAATTAAAGAAAGTAGGTATTTACAGTTTACTTTAAATATACCTCTACATATTACTCTTGTAAGTAGCCAAACGGTGGTTGTATTTAGATATATTCTTCCTAACATCAGCTGTGATAGTTATTGGAATTAAGTACGTTTTTCATCTAGAGCACTGAAGTTTGACGATGTGTTTGTTTATTTTCAGTGTTGTTTTTGATATCTATTTTTTCTAGTCAAGTCCAGACCGGATATGAAAGTAAACCACGATCGACGCTTTCGATGTAGATATAAATTACTTTTTGATTTTTGTTTTTAGTCGTGATAAATACACTGAGTTTAATGATTAACGTATTTTAATAGTATCTGTGCAAGTTTTTAGTTATACATACACTTATAAATAGGTAAAGGCAAAACAGTTCCTAGATTTTTCTTCTCTCAACAGATTTTCCTTTTTATTTTTTTGTTCGGTAGCTATTGACGATTTTGGAATCAATAAAAAAAGTTTGAGATTCATAAAAATTATCAAACTTAAATCTCTATCATCGCGCGAACTCTATTATTTCTAAATATTCATATAAGCTTGTTTGTGTCCAGCTTGAATGTTATTGTCCTACACTTGATAAATATCAATGGCGTTATATTTATTTTATTACGACTTATAAGCGATAGAGGATGTAATAACATTTGAGCGAAACCATTGAAACAAATAAGCAGGTCAGCGGCATAACTTTGCTCGTTTCTCTCTGAAGACAGACGAGTTACGGGGTTAGTTTTCTTACAAGTGAGTTAATCTTAATCTAATGCTGTGGAGGAAAGCGTACGGCACACCAGTGTTTACACGAAACTACGGCCGCACCTATGGGAACGTTAACGTAACTCTATTATTAGTTTTGTTTGATCGGGGTTAATTTTACGGACACGTAAATTATTAGTTTGAGTGGATAGTCAGTGTTAAATCGTTTTATCGCCAGCTTTACAAACAGTTCGGATTTCATCGGATGTCCACATTTGTAGAGTATTTAATTACCTTAAAAGTGTGCACAACGTTAAGGTAAACGTAAAGTACCCGAAGTAAGATAAGGTAAAGTACACAAGTACTTTATGTCGTTGCAAATTGGTTAATAGCGGAAATGAAGGGTAAAGTTAATGAGCATTATCTGTTTGCAAAATTGAGTATGTTATAGTTACTGGTGTATTTTTCCTGTGCCCTAAACTGTTATTTTTCAATCGATTTCCCCCACTTGATACATACTAAACGCCTATAGGTTTGTTTGAATTCCAACTAAATATATATATCTCCAAACATAGGTACTTATTTATACGAACTATAAAATCGTTTAGTTGATATGTTATTTGAAACACAAGATGCCGTATATATGTTACAGAAACGATAATTGAACTGGATATTGTGCATGAATATTAAACGTTCACTGCAAACAACTGACTTGAGACAAATGTCATGTAGAGTGTAGAATTTCTAAGTCCGAACACAACAATGAAAGCCCGGCTTTTTAGTGCCAAAACATAGTGTTCCGGCGCATCCGCAGATGAATGCTAGAATAAGGGTTCGATCACATTCAGAGCGATTCTACATTCTGTTCGAATACAATTGTAATGCAACGCAAGTAGAAACATTCAATCTATTTTATGTCCAACATTATCCAGTTTGTTTACTATTAAAACATATTCCACGAAACACGATTTCGCGGAACGTTATCGTAAAATAGTACAATTATTTTACTCTGAATCTTGAAAGTTATTATTCAAGCGACTGGTTTATATCTCGTGCAACCTTCGGTTAGGCTAATAAAAAATGACAATAAAAACCCAATTTTATCCAAATGGACTATAGGGTAATCGATGTTCTGAACCGACAATATGGTTTCTTAATAAGAATCGTTATTTTATCTACATTACATACGTTTATAAATAACTATTGACTATGGTAGAAGCGATATTAATTGCTATCATATGCCTATCGAGCATCGTTTTGTTCGGTACCATGTACCGGTACCATTTGCGCGGTACCATGGACTACGAAAAGTATGTTCCGATATCATAGAGTATATTCATATCAAGAAAGGATCAGCCTGTCTGCCTGTGTTACGTGGTAACCGGACAGCCGATAAATATATACTCATCACACAAATGTTTGCCCTGGGTGGGAATCGAATCCACGACCTCCGGTTTTGCAGTCGGGGTCCCTAACCACTCGACCACGGGGTCAGAGTGAAATGAATTTTACGCAACAATAATAATGTTTCGGGTTGTGCTTGATTGTACTTGTTGTACTGCTTTATGAGCGTTCGATTACTGTATTTAATGAATATATGTTGTTGGCCAGACATGTGGTGAAGCCGCTGTCGGGCTCGGCGCCGTCGATCCGAGTGGCTACGCTGGGCACCACCGCCGAGGACACTACGGATGGCAAGCAGCCGAGCAAGGCGCGCCAGAAGAAGTTCCAGCGCCACTTCCCGCAAGTCGGCCCCGAGGAACGAGTGCTCAATTGTAAGTGTGAAGTGAATTCCGATTGCCAGCCTCGTCCGGTGCGACGATCATAAACATATATTTTGAATATGTATATATCTACGTATATTAATTAGTTATGTAGTAGTGTATGTTTGTATTTAATATGTCATTGTGTCGTTGTATCGCTGTCACCCAGGGCTGACTGGACTGGAGAATGCCTCAGGCGTTATGTTTGCCCTCGTGTCATTAGTATTAGGTACAATAGTGCGAAATAAAAATAAATAAATGTTTGTCTTGGGTGTGAATCGATCCCACCATCACCGGACCCACGTGTCTATCATAATATGACAGAAAGAGACGTTCTACAAGCAACTTCCAAACGGTAGGTGCTATGGAGTTTTATAATAAAGTAGGTATCTCGCATTGATTTTCGCGTAGTTACGCAAATCGATTAGCTGTTGCATGAATGACCAACGACAGTCAGCACTTATAAAACATACGAGCGATAGTCTTTTGTTTTTAAGTATAACAATAAGTACATTGCCCGCTTCCCACTTCCCACTTCGACCATTCCTATTGACATTGGTTTAAATAAAATTTCCTTGATAACGACTCTCGGATTACTTGCCGTGCAACGATCGTACGATAGTTCGATGTGTCAATACTAAGGAGATTAGTTGAAAGGCGGTATGAGATTACGTTTAATTGCAACACTACTCGATCTTGTCGTGTTGTCACTTCTTTGTGTCTACTGCAGCGACTTTGCATATATTACACATTAGAAAATATTAAGATTAGTGTTCGCTCTTGATGGAATTCATATTACGTAAGTATATATGCAAACATTAGCCGTTAGACGCGTGGAAAAAAAAAATATTTTGTTCACACGTCATATTTATTTATCTATTTATCCTTAATGAACCAAAACTACATTGTGGTGCAAAAGGCGGGCTTAATGCTAAATAGCATTTTCTACCAGCCAACCTCCGGGTTGTGCAGAGATGTCGAAGGTCTATTATTGCGCCCGCAACGAAGACGCTTAACTGATTAAAACATTTGATTTCCGTAGAAATGAGAATTTTTTTCGCGAAAAACGTAACCTATATCACCCTCCAGCAATTCGTCTATCTCCGTACCAAAAATTACATCGATCCGTTGCTCCTTTGTGACGCGAAAGAAGGACAAACAAACACAGTTTCACGTTATAATATTAGTATCGATATCTATTTTTGGTTGTCATTTTTGAGATTACAAATTTAATTATGTAAGTAATGTATCATTATATAAAACCTGTATAACATTAATTTCGATTAATAATTGTGTGCGCTTAATCCACGGGCAACTAGACAGAAAGACACTTATAACTTTCGATTTTATTACCGTCCATACATCTTTATCATGAGCGAACTAAATCAATACATTATCAACAAGGAAAAAAGATAATATTGTTGCCACTGCTGTTTTATTTACACACATATTTCTACACGTATATCAATAACGACGTCAACATACCGTCACGCCAGGTCCCTAACGGGGTAGGCAGGAAGCACCGAGTGCCAAATATCTCTGTCCTTGCAAAGCTGACGTGACGTATATCAATTTGTATTTGTTCTTGCGTTTCATTAATATGTTACCCGATAATTAATTAATAACAGCTGATTACCGCATCAAGCCTCTTACCTCTCATACGAATCTATACATAGTCTTACTTAAACTGTATTCTATAAAAATTGTTCCGCGCGTAAGGTTGGGAGCGTGATGTCGCATCGCCTGAAACCCGCCTAAATAAATGCACTAAGAAACTTATGAAGTTTTTTGCGGTTCAAATCCGACTCATTTCTAGAGTTTAGTCGACACATACAAGCAAAACGTTTTTTCAACTCTATAATATTAGTTAAAGTTTTGTTTATGATGCGAATTCGCAGATTACTCTTGTGCCCTGGTCGGTGACCTCCTGTTGCAGGGACACTTGTACATAACCAAGAACTACTTCGCATTCTACTCCAACGTGTTCGGCTATGTGACCAAGGTAAGCGACATTTCCAAATAGTATTAGTACGAGAACACATTATATCAATGTTATTTAGTTGGCTTCTACGAATCACATATCATTAGGATGTTCCGTTCGTCTTTTATCTCGTTCTCTTAAAATTACGTACGAATAAAAGGAGATTGTATGACAAACGGCCATTGTTATTGTATAGACGGGGATTTGTTTGACTCATTGCAATTGCATTTATGATATATATCGTAAAAATTTGTTCTTTATGTGCGTGGCTTTTACGTGAAATGTCGTATGTTTCGCATATGAAAATTCTGTCGAACAATTAAATTAGCCAATACTTTACAAAGACGTCTTATATTTTACAATGCTTTTAGAATCACCAAGAAACCGGCCTTAACGCCATCGCTATGAACAAATTTATTCAATCGGTAATTGCAACATTAAATCCATTCAAATAAAGTTTAAAATACAACGCCGCTTAAAGTCCGGTAATTTTGAAGGTCGTAATGGAATCCAATGACATTCCAATGTTTACTTGTTGTGCGAGCGTCAGTATCATCGAGATTATGACAAATCGTCATTAAATGATTGGTTGAAAATCTTACAATTAAAACATCTCGAACGTGTTTAAGTCGTCGTAGTATATTATCTTATGCAAAGTGTATATAAAATTCTATTATTCTTAGTGTCATGCTTTTACAGTTCCCTCATGTTATAAAATATGGTGACATTGTCTTGACCTATAAATAAAAGATTCTTAAACGTAAGGTTAACCATAATATTTTCATTCTTATCGCTTGAGCGTGAAGGTTTATTTTTATTTCAATATAAACTCGTGTTATAGTTTTATTTCAGTATAAACCCGTGTGTGTGATTTAATTTTTTTCTAAATATTTGTATATGAAATAAAATGTAATACTTGTACATAGTCACTATTTCGTTTGAATATTTGAGATCCGTCAGCAAAGAGATTTCGTTATAATAATATTCATTACAAGGTAAGCATAAAGTACCTACATAATAGTTCCGATACACATTGAAATATCTGTATACGAATAGACAAAGGCAAAACAGTTCAGTACGTTTTTCATCACTCTTTATCAATAGATTCTCCTTTTATTTTTTCGTTTGCAAACTATTGACGATCTTTAGTGTTGCCATTAAAAACGTTTTGGGAACACAATTAAAAAAATTGGGGTTTAACATAGATATAATCAAATTTAACTCTAGTTATCAGTAATAAGCATGGTGAATATTATGGAAAAGTAGAAAATCA
>DWDX01001514.1:0-18379 GCA_018245675.1 Agara michaeli | reverse complement strand
ATGAATATGAATATCTGTATTTCTTTAAAGCAGTACTGGACAGAGTTTAAAAAGAAACATAGGGATATTCCTTTACCTTATCTCGTAATCGGTCGATATGAGGAGTTTGAGTGCCACTTGCCGGATAAAGAACAAGTCGTTCGATCTCCTGGTTGAGGCCCTCCACGGATGATCTCGCCGCTCGCAAAGGTACGCTACCGCTTCCGAAACGAGACCCTGGGTATATTGTAAAAATTCATAATGATTCAAACAAATGTTACATGAATATTTGATTCGAAAGATTTCTTATTACCAGATTGAACATCTATATGATACTTTACACTGCAAGAATACGTCTCATTCCCAATGGAGAAAACAAAACTTCTGGATGTCTTTGTTATTATTACGTAATTTACTATTATTTATAACTAAAATTAATGAATGAATTTATTTAGGTGCTATGAAAGTATAAAACTAAATTTAGTCACAGCTCAATTGTTCATTTATTTACTTGAGTTCAACAAACCGGGCTCATAATATATCCAGTATACATCGGTATATGGTATTTAGTCTTAAATACCATGCATTTTCACTACTGTCTTGTTCAGTTCATAAACGAGTTTTATGTACACTTAATCAACTTTTCTATTGCTCAAATATCGTAAATTATGTAATGTAATGAATACTTACAAAAGCCAGGACTCATAGTATGAGTGGTGTAGTCGCCGGAAGCAGCTGCCTTGTGTGGTCTTTGCAGGCGACTGCGCAAGTAGCGGTCTAACTTATCATCCTCAGAGCCTCTGGACGACCGACCTGACACTCCGCCTCCTTCATCAGTCTGTGAACGGAATAGAAAAATACATTTCAATTAGTGTCAGATGGACACTTCCATTGACTAACTAGTCTGCATTAGCCAATGACAAAGTGTCAGACCAAGCAACTAAAATTCTTTAATAAGTGCAAATGCAAATTTCAAGTGTTCGTAATCCTGACGCGGTTGCAACATCGACGTGATCTGTAAAGTTAATCAACATCTGGCATGAAAAATTTACATGAGCATTTCCATGCTTCAGAGGGTTCGATACGCCATTGGTATCACTTATTAAAGCTAGGTAATAATCGTTAAACTTCATAGCAAAACCTACAGAAGATCAAACAACCCCGACAGACAAACTCATAACTATAACATGAAGATGTATTCAATGGAATCTCTGATCCACACTAGAAAAGTGAAAAGTATGTTCTTACTTGAGTAGATTTATCCACTTGTAGCTGTCCTGCATGATAGTAATAGTCCCTGGACCATTGTCCTTTGTGATATAATGTGTCCAAAGATGCTGTGCGTCTTATAACACTGGCTCCAAACCTCCCTTTGCCTATAATGACAATAATCTCACATCATTATAATTAATAATAGTTTGCACTGATGTGAAACTCTTGTTTACTCTATTTTACCCTTTCTAAAAAACAATGAACAATACATGAAGTAAGTAATAAAGATATTATTATATTGTGTGATCACTTTCAATATATGTTGTTGGTCATAGTGGAAATCACTGGGTAACAAAAATGATACAGCTGGTAGATTATGAGCCTAATTTTTTATAATTAAGTAGCAACTGAACAGACACCAGTCATGAGTAGCCGCTGCCTCCCATGACCATCTGCAGCAGATTTCTCACTGTTCAAATGATTGAGACAACTGTAGTAAACTTATGGATGAAAATCCACATCCTTTCGATTTAAATTGTTTTAGGAACATTGGTATCACTCTTAGTACATCATATGCATATTTAACCATGTTAAATTAATGTTGAAATGCTAAATTAATGTTAGTGTTAAAACGGGCCTCATTGTTTGATGACAACAGATGGTACAGAATACAGTAAACTTACTGTATTATTTTAAGCTATACAATATGTTACAAAAGGAATTAGAAAACATCTCATTCCCAAAAAATCATTAACACAGTAAGTTTAAAATAGGAAAATTAACATGGGGGCATAACTACTATACTTCATTTTTACTAAATATTTCAGTATAATGATAGCGAATAACAGTAAGTCTTTGTCCTTCAATATATTTTTTTCTACAAAGAATTTAAGAACAGTTTTCTGTATTTATTGCATTATTTCGTATGTAAACTAAACTAAACTTAATGACACTGATATTTACTGAGTAATACTAGCCTTTGTAATTAAGAGCGCCAGGACTCCGTTGGCCTGAAAGAGCGTGGTCTGGAGATATCCGCCGCCACAAATTCGTGGGCGATAGCGTAGGACTATTGCCGGCGTTCTTTTTCAACCCGCCGCCCTTCATCACCGAAGACACCGGTAGTGTGGCGCGCATCGGTCCCTGTTTGCCCACTGGGCAGTCTGACTGTTTTCGTACACGTCCCGACATGTTCTCTATCTGTTTCTTCTGCGACACTGACACCAAAAACTTACTTAATCACCAATTCAAACATTCACAACTAACCAAAACCTTATTGTCCAACAAAATTATCAAAATCGACGACGCCGCACGGCTTCTTTGTAGAGGGAATTTGTTAGGCCCCGATAAATATAATAGGTATTACGTCGGAGTACGTAAGTTTTTGTAAGGTATGGTAACTTGGAAGTCCGTAAAACGATCAAAAAACATAAACCGATTAGATTTGACCGTCATCTAGCACTTATTAGATAAAACAGTATTCTATTCGAGTCACATTTTTTTCTGTACTACAATGGATGAATGAATAAAACTGACAGATGACATCGGACATCGCGCCATTCTTTGTCTATCTCCAAATGAACATTTTACAACTTTACACTTGTTTATGTAACCAACGAATTAAAAACAACTAATATAGTGTAGATTACTTAATAAAATGAAACAATTTATAGATATTCGTTGGCATTGCAATTAACAGCTGATTACTCCGCCATGACAGGCATAGGCTATCTCTGGTTGATTATTGCCATGTACAATACAAATCAAATAAGTACCAAAAATAATTCTTGTATTTTAAAATACAAAGACAAAGATATTCGACAAAAACCGGAACGAAGATGAAAGCTCAAGCTGCGTTGTATATTATTTAATGCGTTACTTTTAGGATTACGCAATCGTAAACCTACTATTTTAATAATTAGTCCTACTATGTCCTAACTAGTTTGAAACTAAGAATGGAAGATGGAAATGATTTTTCACTATATTTGTTATTATACAAAAGGTAAGTAGTGTTAGCAAAACAGATATTTATTAATACATATTTATTCAGTAGCATAACAAATTGCGTTAATAATTAAATCAATAAAACATCGACAATACGAATATAAAATAGGAAGAAATTATTTTAATAGATATTTTGTCAAGGAAATCTTAGTAAATAAGTTATATTAATGCAGAACATATTTTTTGTCAACCGTAGACCACACTTTTTAAATAACAATTGACTGATCACCATCGAGACAATTCCTAATCACAAAACATTGAATAAATAAAAGTTTGTTTTTGTGTTCCTTTTTTTCCTAGTATAACTGACCATGGGTGTGTGCTTGCTTTTAATGGGGTAATAAAAAATAGGTATTTTTACAAAGAAACCATGTTCGTGAATTATATTACATATTTTTTATTTATTTCAAGAAATCGTATATTGAAAATTAAGTGTAATCAAGCTTATTGTTAGTATTGTATACTTCTTTTTGTTTGTATGTCATCCAATAGTATTCGTAATTCTTCATCTTCAAAGCGGCCTTCTAGCGAAGGGATCAGCGCTTTTGCTTCTTCCGGAGTCTCCGGACAAAGATTTGCTAAGCTTGCTACTTCAAACTTGTGCAATTTTTTGGATTGTAATAAGCTGAAAATGATGAGAGAATAGAAAAAGCATATTAAATCCATTAGATGAGTTTATTTATTAAAGAAAAAAATACTGAACTTGATAAAAGTGAACTTTATTTTTATTTTGTTCATTAGGTCAATCAACTTGGATCATAAGAGGCATATCAAGTTACAAATGCTTTACCCTTTCTACTGTATTACTGTAAGGAATTCCAGTAAAGTAAAAAAATACAAGTAGGATTTTATTTAAATTACCTTTGGATTAAATAACAGTTTTACTCACTTTCTAACCGCTGCAATGGTTTCTTTATTTTTGAATTTCTTGAACATATTTGTGTACGTAAGAGTTTTCATAAACACCTCAGAGAATTCCTGTTCTTCCTCAGCTGATTCATTTTGAGCTTTTCTGTGTTCCAGAAGCATGTCAACTTCTGATATTAAAAGTGTCTCTGCATTCTCAAATTCTGAAACAAATAGTTAATAGTACATTATCATGTATATGTAGTCTATCAGCACCTGGTGACCATAACACAGGGTTCGTCTAGTTGATAATGAAATGGTTGTGAGCAAAATTGTTTACTAGGAGTCACGTGCAATTGTTGTCAATTTGAATAAAATTCATAATTTGGTACCTGATGACATTATTAGTTACCTGACATTTTTATAACGAATTTTCATAAAGTCAAGTCATGTTTCATAGGGATAATTTAGTCAATAATTTAAACGAACTGTTATGCCGCTATAAACAACCTATAAGTGGGATATGTGCACCATGGTCCATAATCAGGGATCAATATCGTAGTACAACTAGGTCTCAAACAGCGACTATCTACCTAACAACGGTCATGTTACCTTTAGGAAACTGCAAATCCGCTGCATCCTCTTCCACAACGTCTTGAATTGGTCCAGACATAATATTGTAAAAGTCAAAATGCAATATATTTAGAAAATGTTTTTCATTTCAGTTACGAGCTATGTAATGGTTAAAAATCTTGCAAAACAAACACAATCTGCACTTTTTCAGTACCTTAAAACATACACATAGCTGTTAAAGTGTTAAAACGCTCTGTGTTTGTTGTTATTGCTCTTTGGCAGTTGACTAAGTTGACTTCATAGATAAGTGGTTGACAAGTAGTTGACCCGTTGACTTGACGAAATGCTAAGAAAGAGGAGTCTATAAAATGACATCTGATGACTGATAATGAGAATTTGGTATTAATTAACAAATTTCCTGGACAAAAAAGGAATTATGTAATAAATTGTAAGCAATGTAACTCATCGCAAAATCGGTAAAAGATCCAGTAACTTTTGATTTTCGGCTTCATAAAACGAATGGCATCCACCAGTGTATGGTCAATAAGAAATCTTGTCTTGTTCTTGGCTTAACAAACAAAAGCTTTTATAATTATACAAATAAAAAAGTAATAGTGCTGTCAAATATGTCACGCAAAAATTTTGTCAATAGAAGAGTGGGAGTTCTGGATTTTGAATTACATTTATTGAAAATAAATAGAATAAAATAGGATTGTAATAAAATTTTGTAAAGATTTAAATAATACATAGGCGATGAGTAGCTCAGGGAGGTGACACTAAAATATATTATGTCAAAAGCAAGAAAATCGTGCGATTCCCTGCATAACTTCACGCCCAAAGGTGATCAGATATTTTACATATATGCTTATTAGCATTTTATTCCATAAATTATTTATAATATTTTCAATGTTAACGAATATTTTCCAGATGTTTCTTTGCCAAATAAAGGTAACTCAGAGATTTCGAAAACAGTGTTCACGCACGTGTCGAACTTGCACCGGTTACTACACGATTGGATGAAAATGATTGACAAAGGCACAAAAATATGCACTTTAATTTCCGAATTAAAGTTACATGAGTTTAATGAAGGTGATTATCCTAATGAGACGAAAGTTCTCTCTGAGAGCCTAGTAGAGGCTCTAAATGGTCTGAAAAATGTAGTAGGAGGTAAGTTAATTTTCGTTTTTAATAAGCTTTCTATTTCTATCCATCCATCTAGCCTGTGGTCGTGGTACTATTTAGAACATTTTTGTATATTTCCAATCCCTGTAGGGCAGGTTTTAGCCAATAACTTGTGTTATGAACACAAAATACAAAATTTATATGATAATAATATTAACATATTCTTGTATGATACGTTTTCAGCCATTGCCATCCTGAACAACCAACTCAATGCACTTTCACGTTTGCAGCCCGATGACACTCCCGTCACCCAAACTTGGTCTGTTACTAAAATATTTGAGCATGTTACTGGACTGTACTCATTCATTCAAAGGGAGTATAAATTGAAAGAAGCCATAACAGGTATGTATTGATATTGTTACATCTTACCTGTGAACAATCTATGCACTTTATAGTTAAATTCTAGGCTGCAATTGTTCTTCAGTTCTGAAAATATTATAAATAAATTTTAGTATGATATGAATAATTTTTGTGATTATTTGAATTTTATTAATATCCTGTGAATCTATGCCCATGAAATTTACGTTAAAAAGTAGTTGTAAATATAACACCTTTACCTATTTTCAGTTTATCAAGTTGTTTTTTTTTAAATTGTGTAATAGGCTTATGTTCGACTGACAGCTCACCTCATGGTAATAATGTAAATTATTAATTTTTTAATTACAGAAAATATAGCCCACTGCCGCGATGAGAATGTAATGGAAGTGTATGTTTCTGGCTGGAAGTATGATGTTTACTTTAAAATAGACTCGGGTGAATATTTATTTGCTGAATTTGGATTGCCAATGATTGTATAATTATGGTAGCAGTGAGTTTTTACCCAGTTCATGCCTTGCCAATTATGAAAAGTGTTAGTAACTTTAAATAAGTATTTTAATCGGTGAGAAATGTTTAAAATTAAAGTGTATATATTAATATCTTTACTTGTGATACTTTTTACTTTTCTTGTATGAGTCTTGTGGATATCCGTTTTTATATTGACATTTTTTTTTTTAATAATACATATGAAACAATATAGATTTAAGTTATCTCAATGATATCTGTTTCATTTTACACCTCTTTGTCTCAAGGGTTTCCTTTAATGTCTATTTGCAATTTGCTGGCTCTTATGCATTTCATATACATTTGAGTCCTTCAACCTTTTCAATGATACCCTCTCATATCCAGTAAAAATACCCACTTTTTCATGTGTGGCCTGTTGGGTTATAATGTGAGCAATTGCACAAACTGCAATTCATTAAAAATTTCGCTTAAACACACAAATTTCGTTTAAAAGCTATAGTTACAAACTTCATTGTTTAACTTTATTTCATTACATCACAAGAGTTTATACCATACCACAGTTTATAGCTTATAATGTGATAAGTTCTCTTGACAAATCCAGGCACAATTTACAGAAACTTTGGAACTGACAATAACTTAATTTAGCATATGAAATGTAAATGGGAAATTAAAGTAAATATTATTTTCATTCAAACATCAGGAGCAATACGGTTACAATAGCTGGTAGCCTTGGGTTGTCTTTTAGGTTAGCAGACAGTAGTATTTGTTGAGAATGAGATTAAATGTTTTATTTGCTAACTGACGCAGGCACACGTGAAAATATGAACAGAGTATGAACAATATAGTTATGAGATGCGCAATTATTAATATCAGAAATAAATTTCATCATCAAATTCTGCTTCCTAAGTTTTTGGTTTTTTTTAATAATTTGGCTGACAAACAGGCAGATGTTACTTGGATAACTACTTCAATGGTATTATAAAATCTGTGTACCACACTCTGTATTTACTGAATCGCTGATTCTATGGGAACAGTGTAACTTAAACGATCTTGTGTTTTTATTTCTATTTCGTATTTATCATCTTGTTACTAATAATACTTGAAATGCAAAAATTTGGTGGTGTGTAAGTGGGTTTTTTGAACTACTTTTATCAATTTCAGTGATGTCGACTAGTGTTTAAAACTTTTAATCGAGTTTGAACTGACTTGTTCCCCGGTCAATTTTTTTTTAATTCTTTAAATTACTACACATATATAAACTGGTGACAACGGGCCATGATGGTATCATTGAGATCGTCGGATAATGGAGACGTATAGTGGTATCACCGTTTTACCCAAAGTCTTGCGCATCTTAATGACTTACTTTGGATCTAGTTATGCTCAGAGTTATACGTCGAACAAAGAATCGTCCAGTTGGGAGACTCGATATATAAAATCGATTTTTAATATAATATAAATTATCGATTGTTGTTATGCATAAAACAAAATCGTAATTTTGACCATGACCTATGGAAACTCCTAGATAATCAAGATATGAGTGGCAACAAGGTCGAAACCATAGTAACGCTTACTAAACACCGTTGTATGGTTTAGCTCTGTGATAGCGTGTGGATATTTATAAACAGTAGGTACATAGATTGTATCTTTGGTCTGAAATAAATATTTGTATAAACTTCGTGTAACTGCTTACGGCCGTTCGGTGCAGTGGTTCGTGAACTTGATATCTGAGTCGGCGGCTGTCGGTTCCTTTTCCACCCAAGACTAATATTTTTGTGATGAGCACATTTGTTTAGATATTCTGTTTAGTTTAGATGTAATAAAAATGTAGGTACCTATATATGCAATTTATCAACTGTCTGGTCACCATGCTATAGGTTCTGCGTCCATTTCGAGATAAGATGGCGGTGTATGAGAATACACACAAGCTACATAATGCAACTAAAAATAGATGTTTATAAATTACGCATCAGATAATAAATGACACGAGTCACAGTCAAATTGTCATGTGATCGTAAAAGTTTTTAGAATGTGATTTCCAGAATATTAGTTAACATTTCAATAAATATAACAACCTTACAATTAAGTGTGAAAATTATGGGTTAATTGAAGACAAAAATCTATAAATGTAACATCCATGTTTAATATTTTTTGGCAAAAAGTCTGGTAATTGGTAGGTATAGGCTATTTAGTCAGGCGGCAATCGTTAGGTATTAAGTTGTTAGATTAAATTGCTACCTGTGATAGTGATAAAATCGGAAAGTCAACAACCTAGAATCCTGGGAACGGATACCGATGCAGTATTGACGTTTTCAAGCTGTGTGCAAAAGATATTCCCGTTTTTTATTTTTAGATTACCTACTTTGTTTCGCTTCCAATCTATAAATAGACTTTATCTGCGACTTCGTCGGTATGGAATCAGAGTATATTATTAATTCGATTAGTCACAAAAATCATTTATGTGTTCATCCCCAGGCTTCAAACTATCCCCATACTGGCCTCATAAGCGAGCGGTTAGTGACCCTGACTGCATTACCAGAGGTAGTGGGTTCGATTCCCACACAGGACAAACATTTGTGTGATGAACACATTTGTTTGTTCTGTGTTTGAGTGTAATAAATATATTTATATATAAGTATCATATGGTATGTACATATATAGATATGTTTATCAGTTGTCTGGTTACCATAACACAGCCATTAAATTACCTAATTTGGAATTAGATTGCCTTATGTGGAATTGTCCAAAGTTATTGTTGTTATTATTATCATATCAGGTTTTATAGCAATCGACAAAGGTGCGACTAAAATAAAACGTATAGAAAAATGTACTAATCAAGCAACAGGCAGTGGCAATAATAACTTAAACAAAAATGTTGTGTATCTACGTTTATTGAAACGTGTGCAGGAAAATTATCGTAGTTCATATTGCCTACTAAATGATTAATTACTTCACTATAGTGTCAGTAATCGCGTGTTGGCACTGTTTTGCGCGGTATGTTTGCACCGGCATCTCCGTAACGATCACGCAGATAGCTTCATTGTTCCCTAGCTTGTGTCAACAAACCACAGAACAGCTGAATATATAGAGCGGCTTCAGTTGTACAAACATAATAAGTTTAAAAAGTTATCACGCACACACACACATACAACAAATATTACTTGTGTGGATAAGACACCTTCGAATAATCAAATTGTAACAAAAATAACTAAAAAATATGAATGTCGAAAAACATTTTTAAGAACAAGCTTTTATTTAAATGTTGTAAAATGAAGAAAGTAAACTTTAAATTACATCAAACCCATTTATCTATCACATTACAAAATGAAAATGATATGAAAGTGAATATTATATGTAATTATGTATTTTAATCTCAGTCGCCGCTCTTGGCATAGCGGTAATGGTCCCAGATACTCCATGCTGGCTTCTCTGGATATTGTTCTCAACCCCTTCCTGTTTCCTATTATATACACACCTTCAAAACAACATACCTAACTGTATTTTACGTTTTCGGTGCTTTCTGCTTTCCCCTTGAGGCACCCGGCGTGATGGTATAATAATAAAAAGCCGCTGACAGATAGATGCTAATTTGTTATTGTAAAAGAATTTATCTCGATACCGGCGGCACTACTCCGTAACTTCCACTATTCGGTTTCCTTATACGAGCTATAATTTCGGTTAGCGTTCGGTTTAGAGCACTCGTACACCGCTTACGATACCAGTGACATTCAACGGGCTTTCTACTAGAAGCGCGCATTTACGTTCATTATTGCAGCAGAAATGTAGCCGTTTACTGTTTAAGCCGACTCGCGCGGTAAATTAATACTGTTGTTTATTACTTATGTAGTTTTTTTTCCCTCTCTTCAAGTGTATTTTCGTTTTGTAATTTCGCAACATCTATGTAGTTATCGTACGCATTCTAATGATATATAGTCCAACTTCCGTATACTTAATTTTTGTGCAAAGTCAGCATCGTAAACAGATACAGGAATGGGTCATCTCATGAGAAGCGCTTTCGTGATTGGATTGGGGAAAGATTATGACGGTAAGAAACCATTTTATCTCTAATTTATTAAACGATTGCAAAGTTTTGTGTAGTTGTCTATTTAAATTCTAATTAGAAATACGTTTTTGGTAATGTATTAATTTTAGACGAAGCGCGTCAGGTTTGCAAGGACAGAGATATTTGGCACTCGGTGCTTTCTGCCTACCCCGTTGGGGACCTGGCGTGACGGTGTGTTGTTGTATATTGTTATTTATTTATCCTTATAAACTCTCACGTTTTATGAAGGAGTTCACACAAAACGATACGGTACCAATCGAAATATACCCGTACCTACACGAACATGATCAGTGCATTGACATCTTTGTTCGGTTAAATTCAGTGTTATAAATATACAGACGTCAAGAGGATAAAATAATAACATAATATTTTCGACCAAACTCGTTTTCGCCTCTTCTGACCAAACCGCTGGCGAGCCTGCAACCCTACATACTCGTACATACTTAAACGTAACATCACGCCTGTAATCCCCTAACGGGTAGGCAGAGGCGTGTAGTACACCCCCACAATTTCTCTGTGTATAAATTTTCGATTTATTGAAATAACACGAACGGTACAATAAATGAGGTTTAATTTAATTAATCATACTTAAAAGCATCCTTTGACATTGCATTGGACTTTTTGTTTGACATTGACAATCAGAATGTAAACAATGAACGATGAAACAATTTTATTGTTTTTCATGTGTGTGCGTGTTAAACGCATTGAAGTGTGTGTACCTAATGTTTTATTTATTGTTTTAATGTACTTTATAAGCATTTTTATTGAAAAATATTACTGTTCTGCACTTCTCCTACACATAAACTATAAGTGCGCCAAATTTCATACTCCTCCGTCCCCGCAATTTTTGTAAAAAGGGCTCCCAAGTTTTTGCTTCACGTATTTCTATGCAATTCAAGCAGTGATAGCTTAGTGACTTAAATTTCAGTTTCCCGCGTCGGCGGTCTGCGTTCAAATCCTGGCACGAATTTTTAATTTTATAAAGTTGCGTGCGTTTTACAAATTAACAATTTCTATATAATACATATATATGTAGATATTTTTATTACACCCAGACACAGAACAAATGCGCTTACCACACAAATGCGCATTGGGTGGGCATCGAACCCGCGACCTCCGAAACGGTTACCAATTGTTACCTGATGATAACTACACCGATATGTACTGTCTGCTAAAAAGTCATAAGTTGTTTTAAATCTTCTACGATAAAGAACTTAAAGTGGAAAGTTAAAAGTTTTTGAAAGTGAAAAGAGACGTAGGTAAGTGAGAATGGCGGAATATTGCAGCAAAGTTGTGTCGCCCCCGCGTTAGTGCCAAGTTCGTACAGTCAGCTACATCAATCAACTACTTAGTCATACAAGACTTCTGATAAACTACAAATATATATTAAGTATATATTGGTACTTTTTTAAATTTAACGAAAGTTCATTTATTTCAAGCAACGAAACCCATATACTTAATGTGAAAACAAATCAATTAAAAACCACGTTAGTACGAAAATAATTTGTCATATAACAATACACTACTAATATTAAGCTAAAATCCATTATGGCCGAAAAATGTGTGATAGAGAAAAGCCGAGCTTAGAACTAAACAGCATCAATAAACATCATAGAAATGTATCGAAACATAAAACAAATTAAAAGCTATTCACAACTGAACCGGTATTACTCGCGAAAGCTTTCCTCAAAGCGTCACTCAAAACCGAACTTTCCGAACCATTTCTTCGTGATCAAAAAGATTTCTAAAGAAAGCTGTCGAGCACCCTCCGTCGAGTCTTTTAAAAACGGACCAATGACATCGACGAGGTGCGAGCGAGACGGTGAATCATGGCGGGAGGGGGGGGGGGGTCATTTTTGCCAATACTTAAACGAAGATAGATAGCGACCGCCCGCCTCCTCGTTTTAAGAAAATTTTAACTTTTCTTTATTCAAAGCAATACCCCCGGCGGGCGGGCGCCCCCACGGGGAGTACCCATTTTTCTTCTACTATTCTCTTTGGCCAGTCTCAAAGGGAAATAACAGTGTGCTCTTCCACTTAAGTATTTATTAAAGCCGGCATTCGTTGTGAATTGCTAAAAAAGTGCTTCGCATTTATTACAATTTTGCTCGACGCCCGCCTTCTTTGTTGCGAATTAAACGGGCATTAAAAGAATTTATGGCGTTGTTCGTTTTGATGAATTAATTCCCTCTTCAATTGAAATTGACGATATCCAGAAACGGGGAAGTACCTATTGGCGTTTGCTGTTATTATTACTAGCAATTGTGACCGACAGTGGGTGTTTTTTGGCTTAAACTATAATAATTATGATGATATCTGTACAGTTAGAACCTGTTTTAAGCAACGAGACTGCTGATAAACATACCAACTTAATCAAATTTCTAGGCACATACTTCACAAGCGTTAGGAGGACACCGGTCCGTTCCACTGGAGATCCCGGAGTCCTCCGCATAACGCCGAGGACGGTCACAGAGGGGGTTTCAGTGGGTAGAAATCCCACATAACCCGGTGTCTCTTTCAAGGCACTATGGTACCTTTTGAAGGTGTGTCCCCCGTCACCAAAAAAGGCACGTACTTAATTTGGCTGGCTGATGGGTCTATTGGTTAAAGATCCTGACTGCATAATCGGATGTCATGGGTCCCATTGCACCTAGGCAAGATATTTGTGTAATGAGAATTTTGTTTGGTCTATGTCTGCGTGTATTCATACCTATCTCCTTAATTCCTTAAGTTCCTAATAATAAATGACTGTATAATAAGTTTTAAGTTATGTACTGTACACGTTCATTTTAATAATGTAAATATAATAGATAAAGAAAAATGAATGTCTCTTTATACTTCGTCGTCTTCCTTTGGTTACTAAATTCATATAAAACCAGTGTTGCAATATTTAGTAAAAGTTAACTCAATAGATGGCAGACACGATGTTCGTGCAGCCCGCGGCAGAAAATGGAAACTTTGGGCCATCAGTTCCCCGCTACATCGATAGATGTCACTTTAATTCAGTTTATTACTTTTTTAGTGCTTACAAAATTTAGTTTCATAAATTCATTTACAAATTTAAAGGTTCTTGAAATTGAAAACAATTTAAAAGGATTTTTTTAACGACGGTTTGTTTAATTTTCGCCAGCTGCTATTCTTGTGACATTGACACATTAAAATCGTTCGTTCATTTTAAAATATGTAAAAATGGACAGCATTTACTGGATATACTCGTTCATTCATCATTCGCATCCATTCAACAACCATTTTTCTGTTTTGATAGGACATGTTAATTGAGTAATTAGTAATTACTTGATTTGCAGTAAAAATTGTTAAAAAGAGTGCTCGATAACTTGGTAAAACATGAATTTAATATTAATCTAGTGTATGAAAGTTCACTGTTATACTTTGACTGGAGTTAAATCTAGCGGAACGTTAGAACGCAGGTAACTGTTCCTCACGTATGCATTGTATGAACATCAGATATTTTATGGGTTTCTTTTTTCCACATCAATGCACAGTACATGCATTTATATTCTTCCGTTATTCCTCACCAATTTAATTCCTTATAACGTTTAAGCTTTATTTCTACATAAACAACCTTAATAAAACTCGTCCGTAAGTGAAAGGTAAAAAAACGTGTTTATTTTTATTTCTTATGCGTGTTGTGTGCGAGTTAAATGTCGACTCTATCTTATTCGTCTTTAGTTTTCCAGTATGGGTAAGTTTTTTCATCTTACATTTATATTAACAACCTAACATTGATGTCTGAGACTGCAAGGACACTTTAAAAGGATAATGTTGCGTTATATATAGCTGCTTCATATTAACAATAGACATTTTGAAAATAGGTACTTTTAATCGAGAGCTCCATCATCTTAAGAGGAAATGTGATTGGCAATCACAGAATGTTTTTCATTGTCTTAAAAGTTGTGGTATCTTCGATATGGATGTTAGCAAACTCCCAAAGATTACTTCACTTTTAACCCTCATAGTGGTTATGATAATTAAAGTAGTGAATACAATTGAAATAACAACAGTCTTATATTTAGTTGTCTTAGCATCTACTGTAGGTGTGTCACTTTTTTACACTGTTCTCTGTTTCATACATAAATTAGATCGTAAAATTATATTATAATAATTAATTTAGGCATGCCACATAGATATTGATTTTTACATCTTCCTATGTGCTATGAAGTGGAAATTATTACTTTACAAACAAATCTGATAAAAAAAATTGCTTTGATAGCGGATATGGAGGCTCAAGATCAGATGGAGATGAAATACAGCTCGGGAGAAGTCGGCGGACTGGAGCTGTGCATAGTTTGTGGGGATCGGGCATCCGGGAGACACTATGGTGCTATTAGCTGTGAAGGTAATATTACTTGGAATTTTTTATCTGTGACATAGTAATAGTAAATGTGGCCACAGGACTGTGATAAGATGGCCAGTTACCACCAAAAACATAGCTTTTTATTGCATTGCATATGCCTTAATGTCTCAGTCCAGCAGCGGATCAATAAAAAGTGTGTAAAAAATGCCTTAAACATGACCACATTCATCGAATCTGAATAAAAGTTACCACTGCATTTAGATGCTATTAACAGCATTTCAGTTCATTCTTAACTTGTTACATTGACAGGTTGCAAGGGTTTCTTCAAACGCTCCATCAGGAAGAAGCTGGGCTACCAATGCAGAGGCAGCATGAACTGCGAGGTGACGAAGCACCATCGCAACAGATGCCAGTACTGTCGGCTGCAGAAGTGCCTCGCTTGCGGCATGCGAAGTGACTGTGAGTACTGGATGTTACTGCATACTTACTAAATACTTTTTGAATGATAGTGATTTAAAATTCAGTATCTTACTTCAAGGTTCCGAGCTCAAATCCAAGGATGCAACTCTTGACTTTACAAACGTTATACAATAACACTTATCGTTTCATTTATATAACCAACCACAACTTCATAGTCAGGTGACAAGTAATTTTTCAACTATGACATCGAATGAAGAATGAACTTAGTTTGTCAATGTCAAAATTCGTTAGATATATTCGCATGAATATATATATTATATATTTAAATTATTTTCCTAATTTCTCATGTAAGCGGCTCATGTCTTTTTTGGGAACAAACAAACTGTAAATTGTCAATTCGCCGTAATGTGTAATATGGTGTCCGATGAGCCGTAATTCTTGCGGTGTGCCTCACCGACAGCGGTCCAACACGAGCGGAAGCCCATCGTGGACAAGGCGAAGGGCGAGGCGCGCGACGCGCACGAGCGCCAGGCCGCTTACTCCAAGCTGCTGGGGCTGGCGGGCCAGGCGCAAGCCGCACAGGTCGGTTATATTATTTACATCTAACTACATACATACAATTCCATCATGCCTCATTCCCATTGGGATAGGCAGCTATTAGAGGTTTCCACTGGCTATGGCCCTGCCAAACTTCTTTCACTTGTACTACAAAGTAACTATTCATAAAATGTTTAACTATTTGTCAGTCTGTTTTTACCGAAAAGTACAAAATGTTAACTTACTTTTGTGTGGAATCGTTTTGTCATAGTTTATCATTTGTACATCTGAAGTGATATATCAGTGATATTTGAAGTGTACGAAAACCATAGACTAGGCAATTGTTTCTTAACCATTTTTTATGACCCATGAAAAGCCAAAAAGTTTAAAAACCCTGCGACCACTTTTCCCAATAATAACGTAATACTTATCTATGTTTGTAGTTCATTTATAAATAATTTATTTATGTGTTTGCATAGATAATGCACTATTAACAAAAACATACTTCTAAGTAAATAAACTGAACTAATTGTTAATTGAAGTACATCATTAATTGTGACCCAAGTAAGCTATACATATTACCCTCTGTATTTAACAAATGCGACAACCTCTATTTGAAAACTCTATAGGAATATAATGTCTTTGGATCCAATGTCACTAACACTTGGTCCGAGTAAGAAAGACACACTTGGATGGACTTCATGGATGGTGTTTGCAGATAAACCCCAAGGAGGAGCCGAGCGACGCGTTCGGCGCGGTGTCCCCGGCCGCGCCCGCGCTGAACTTCGCCCTGGCCGCTGCTGTCGCTTTCAACAAAGGGAACCCAGGTAACATATTACAATATCACTACATAGTATAAGAACAAAGTCGCTGTCTGTCCCTATGTATGCTTAGATCTTAAAAACTACGCAACGGATTTTGATGCGGTTCTTTTTAATAGATAGTGATTCGAGAGGAATGTTTATATGTATAATGACATCCATTAATTAGTAGAGGAATACTGTTATTTTTGAGGTTTCTGTGATGTCGAAAATAATTACATTTTTTTCGGCGGTGGCGGGACGAAGTCTCGGGCGAAAGCTAGTCTATGTTTATACATATTATATTAATAGACTTGGATAAAACAGTTCAGTGTCTTTATTTATTAATTTATTTTTAATTCTTTGTAACTAACATCCTTAACGCTGTTTGGTTTTAGAAGTGCATTGTAGAAATCGTCACGTAAGGAAAAAGCTTTATGCATCCTCCATGTGACTTACCTCTCTTTCTCCCTCTCTCTCTCTCTCTATCATTCTATCACTGTCCCTTTCTATACTTGGCACAGTCGACTGTATCTTCTTTTGTTCACCAATAAAGGTTTGTTACGCACTAAACAAAAAGCCGGGCAGTTTTACTAATTTGAACTGATATTTGTCGATATATTGACAAAGGAAATATCTCCTTCGCCGCAGTGTCTCCGTACCTCAGCGCCGGCACCCCGGGAGACGTGGAAGGCGCGCGCAGACAGCAGATCATGCTGCAGACTCAACTGGCGAAGAATCTTTTTAAGATGGGACAGTTCGGTAAACTACTTCGACGTCGACCCTATGATTTTCATAAACTATCACTCTTGCTTCGATGTGATTTTGAATTGAATAAATAGTTGTTTTGTTACGTTTAAACGTGTGTATTAATTGCACAGGTGCTATAAACGAGTACCTGCAGTCTGCGTACGGGGCCACTCCGCCCGAGGTGCCCCTGGCGGCGCTGCATGCGGCCGACACCCAACAAAACGAAGGTAGACACAAAAATACCTAATCCACATTGCCCACTTACCACATGCAGATTGCCACTTGCCTAATTTATTTTACTATCTAACTAATCTATCTTATTTACTTATATAATCATAGAATATAATAGTTTAAAGCTGATGGTCCATTAGATATACAATATTTGTTCACATTACTCCCTATAGCAGTTCCACTGTTATCCACTGAGTCTCTTATAAGGTTTCAAAGGAACTACAAATACATATAGGAATTATAAAGACTTACTATACTAGTAGCTCATCGTTTTTAAATGTAATAAAATAATGTCATTCAGCTGAAGGTGATATGGATATAAAAGAACGATTTTGAAATGAAATAGTTTCCAATCAATGTTGAATGACACGTGCGGGGACGGTGTGGCAGGCGTGGCGGGCGCGGAGGCGGGCATCCTGAGCAACCCGGAGGCGCTACAGTTGCCGCTATCGCTGCCGGGCGGAGCGTGCGCCCCCGCGCTGCGCCTGCACGCCGCGTGCGAGGCGGCCGCGCGCCTGCTAGCCGCCTGCGCGCGCTGGCTGCGCACGTTGCCCGCGCTCACCGCGCTGCCGTACGTATACACGCACACGCACACATACACATAACTCCGCCCAATCATACACAGCAATGATCGCCTAGCGGTTTGAAATTCAGCGTTCCACTCTGGGGGTCTGGGTTCGATCCTGG